>JAQFZG010004309.1:0-11980 GCA_034695465.1 Entomobrya nicoleti
TGAGTTATCGTGCTTACAGACAGACGGACAGACGGACAGACAGACAGACAGACAGACAAACGCGATCAAGTCAATACTCCGCTAAGCTTCGCTTTCAGCTCCGTAATAAACATTTGTCTAAAAGACAACAAAGGTACTTATATTCAATGTACAATTTATCTCAAAACAGCCCAGTCTCCATTCATAATCTTTCTAAAATAAAGGTACTACCCGAGTCAGTTAAAATATTATTTTTTGGTTTGAAATTTAGCTTAAATCAGAAACCCGATTTTAAAAATATTTTTCAATGCTTAGATGAAGGCAAGCGAAAATGAACTTGGAAAATATAATTTTCTCTTCAAGAAAATGATTGTGAAATGGATAGACTTACAGAAATTATTTTTAACATAAAAAAGTGAATATCCCCATCACAAATTCGGTGTCCAATTAAGAGTAACCTTTTTCCAAAATACTTAACTGCCAAATTTACTGAAAGGAACTGTTGAATAGATGACCCATCATATATATTCTTCTTATCGTGTATTCCTCTTCTCTGGATCTTACAACTGATCTAGAACCGCATGGCATTTCCTCAGTATCGTTTATTGTACAAGGAGTCAAGGAGTGAGTGAGTAACCCACGCCAAAAATAACTATAATTTAGAATTAAAATGGAGGAGCTTACATGATTATGCAGGAGTGTATGCCGAACCAAAATATTATTTGGTCATATATTTACTTTTACGCTTTACTTTATATAGACTTAATTCGCTCAAAAACAAAGAATATATGATTTTGGTAAACCACCGACAGGTAAGCAAGTAGCGTGTTTAAGCTTGACATTGACAGCATCTTTACACAATGCATCTTCAGATATCAGATAAAATACGTAAGGTAGGCTAGTATGCTAAAATATATTTTTAGCATGCGGCATGGAAAGATTACATATATTATAAGATCATTTCATTTCATTTGAACCTATTTCAGTGACAGAATAAAAAGCACATTGTCATTTGGAGTCAAAGGAATTATTTATCCAGATAGGAAGTGGTTCTTGTATTTGGTCCTGTTCTTCCTCCACCTCTTTAATCAGCTCCTCAGCGTTATAGAGACCTATTTCAGGATCTAGGATACTGGACAAATTAGATTCTAGTGTTTCCATAGACTTTTCGTGCTGTGTTGAATTGTGTACTTGTGTTTATTCTTACATTTATCCGATGATAAAATAAGGCGTAGTTTCTAGAATGGAATTGTTAATATATAAGTATCATAACAGACATTAAAAAGCCATTTCGATTCGACTTCATTTTAGAATTCCAATATAATTCATATATTTTACTCATGCATGCTACTAGTGCATGCTTCGGATTGTGGGATCACAATATTACGATGGCAAAAATTTAATGTATGCCTATGGTGTAAATACGTGGAAATTAAATGTAAGCATGAATAAAAAATATGTATGAATACTTTGTCATTACAAGTTGCTGTAAGGCAACGACCTATTACATTTAAGAAATGGTCTTAAGAAGAATTCTGGAGAAATTTTCTTTCCTTCCTAGTTAAAATATTATGTTAATAGGCAGGTTCCTACCACATAGCGTAGAAAACTACCTCCGGTTAAAATCTATAGTATATCAGCTAACACTCTGCTCATCATAATCATTCATAATCACGTGTGAATCGTCATGTTTGTCATGTGTCAGTAAATTCTATCCCGACTCTAACGGCTTTGCTCTCGACTGTTCATTTTACCCGGCAACAACGGGCATCATAATAAAGCGGGTGTTGCGGGACGACCCCATAATGCAAGCCTTGAGGGGTTTTTACGGCTCTACTGTACATCAGATACATCCTGTCAAGGCATGCTTGAACTTAATAACCTGTCACTCTACAGCAAACAAACACAAAGTTCGTGTATTTATATTGGCGTTCTTCTCTCTTTGAATTACTAGACCAATATTTATTATTTTTCGGGAGAAATAACAGACATGCTATACGCATTACTCGAATAAGATAGAGACTGAGACTTGATTTATAGCAATATGATAATAAAAGCGTCTTCTGAATGCTATAATATAAGAAAGTGAATGATTGTACAAATATTTCATGGATCATTTCCGTACTCATTAAAGGAGTACACATTCATCCTTATATTGGAACTGAAACTACGAACCTGTCCATCAGGTAAAAATATAAGATTTCATTTTAATTAATTAAGTTCAGATCACGTTTCATATAATATAGTCAAATTTTAATAGTTTATATAGAATTTTTATCCTGCTATATCTGGGAAGTCAAATCCTGTTGATGGAAAGGTCTACCTGACTCAAGGTTTTACAATGAACTAGTAATTTATTTAATATTCTGTTTATTCCTTAATACACTAGCTTACACACTTATTGATGTGATAACAACAACAACACCTCACAGGTGTACGGCCTTGTCGAGATACACTAACACAAGTACGAAACCAGCGTCAGATGAGAACACTTATCGTGTTAACTTTTGAGCGCCACAAAAGAGGGTAAACAAGTATTGTCCAAATAAGCAAGATATAACAACAAATCAGAACTATCATTACAATTTTATTCCAAAAAGCTACTCCATTTAAATCTTAAAGTAAAATCGAGGTTTCAAGTTTTGCTTATCGAGCCTGCTGTAAGCCATCCACGATGCAATTTACAGACCTACCAGATTTTTTTTGATTTTTTTCAATTGTGTACATCAAAACATTTAGTTTGACTATGAGTTCTCATCGGTATTAGGTATGCATGCTTCTTAGTAATAATAGGTTGGAAATGATGTTCCCTTGATAACAACGAGAACAACACTTGATGTTCAATCAGTCGTATCATACGTAATATACTGAATTTAAGGTTTACTGCTTAGTTAAAAAGTCATATGAAACGTTGAGAAGTTATCCCGAGTTTTAAACCACTTGTAGCATAATATGTATCGTTTTAAATCTTTACCGTAAATAAATAGGAGAACTGAGTAATAAGTTTAAGTGTAAAATTTGCCTGTGCCAAATACATACATATTGCGTGGCTCAGATACATATTTGTCCAACTTGTAGTCCAGTATCATCAAGGAAGTATCTATGCTTTCGTTTAAGATCCTTATAAAATTTATAAAGAAAAGGCATAATTTTACACTGGGTATAAAGATACATCTATACAAAAGTATTTACTTCAGTTACTTTATTAACTCAACCTAGTACTCCAGTCTATAGGATAAATTAAGTAATCTGATATTTACCAAAATATATTAGTTCTATTATTAAACCTGTACAATGCTAAAAAATCCTAGTTTACCACAGAAGGAAGTACAAAAATCCTTAGAACCTACTTACTACAATTATGGTCAGTTTAATTTTAAAAGGGATATCTCAAATTCAAGTTCCGCAGTTCCTGAGGAGTTCGCTGGAGGAACTTTTTATACCCTAGCGACGTCCAGCAACGGCTGCATCTTCTGCATCCAGCCCTTTCCACCCGTATTCCCCTTCTCCACTCATGTCATTTTAAAACTGGACATTTGAACTCTTCCTCCTGTACATATTTACCTTGTTTCTTTCTCACTTACAAAACAGCAACTCCACCCAGTATTTTTCTTGTTAAGTATTCTTTTTCTGATACGTTTTAAAGGTGTACCATTTTAATACGCATCATCCTTTCACCTGAAGGGTTTATTTCAATTTTACTCTTTGAACTCTTCCGCACATTTTAAACATCTCTTTTATACAAAGGGCTCCCTTGCTCTCTTGTTGCAACGTACACTTTGCCACGAAAGACTCCCTTATAATTTTAATTTAAATGTTACATCCCTTCTAAAGTTTTTTAATATACATTCTTATAATTTGGGCTTTTCCTCAAAAATGTTCTAATACATTCATTACATTACATTTAGAAAAAATTCAAATGTAATGAAAAAAGTAATTATTAAAACTTTAAAAAGCGTTCACATTAGATTTGTATTTGTAAATCCGTCGCTTTTGCCGTCACAGTTTGGAATGGTATGTTTACACATCAAGTTGAAAGCTTTTTAAGCTTTTAAATCTTAACGTCACGCGAAAGATGCATGTGTATATGCGCGTGGTTTAAATGTAAGTGAGGAATAATCCATCATGGTACGAATTAATCGTAGACTTAAATTTAAATCAATTGAAAATTTGCTTCGTCTTTTTGACTTGAAAATGATGTGGAAACACTGTTTACGGCTAAACAATATTGAATGATGGATTTCTGTAATCTATCTTCGATTATTTGCCCTTGAACGATTTAACTTGTATGTGCATCAGTCTCATTCCTTGTTTTCATTTTTAAATGTTCCCTCAATTAGATATAATGCTTTTCATACACGATTCAAATTCAATTCACAGAGGTGCAATGTTCGAAAATATCATTATTAGATATGTTTTATAAACACGGGTATTTTGCGTCAGGTCAAGTCCTTGTTCTTTTAATGGTATTTTATACTCCGGTGTAAAACAGTTTAGGTTATGCATAGTTTTATACCATTATTCATTTATGCAGCGCAGTGATTTTTTCAGGAAAACACTGCTACTGGTTTCAATGTATGAACAGTAGCTCTATAATTAGCAAAATTAGTCGCATAATTGTTGCATTACAGTAATAAAGTTGTGCAAGCACGTGATTGCATTATTCTAAAGAAAACCAGCTGTTCATCATAATTTAACAGAGAAAGCGTACAATGGTCAAATTTGTGACTTTTCAGTTTTGACTCCAAAATACAACGGCAGTTGTTAAAGTCATTAGCTTATGACATAAACATGTAAAAATTGTAATAAGATTTATAATATCGTATTAAATCCGCGTAAATTTGTAAAATTAAACCTCAACTTATTTTCTCAACACAAATATGATCTTGTTTACCAAGTTTGGATATTTCTTAAAATCTAATATAGCAGAGAACTAAATTAAATATTTTTAACACATCAACTAATCCAGTTGCCATTACAAACCACAATTTTATTTTTTTCAAATTTCACTTCATTGTTTGATTTCTTATGAAATGAAAATTGATAAAGGTACTGGAAAAAGACTATTGACTAATGAGGTTGTGTAAAAGCATTGTGAAGCCATGAGAATAGCAAGTAGCAAAGCAATAGCTTACTACACTGCAGAGTGAACAAGGAACAAAACCAACCATTTGCCGTAATTTTACGAGTATTGTAGATGTATCAACATCCACATGCACATATCTCAAGGCAACAGTAGTTGTGATTAAAATTGATATTTTGAACTTCAAACGCTTTTGTGGATTAACATCAACGATGAAAATGATTAAAAGAGGTAAAAAAATCAAGGAGATTTTAAAAATATATGTTTATAGATTAATTCCACCAATTATTATTTTTGAAATCAGACCTTTTTCTTCGAAAACCACTTTTCCGATTGAAGCACGCCAATTATGGTACTTGGGCCTCCTAACAACAATTTTGGCACTCAAAGTGATTTGAACGGTTTCTGGGGGAAGACTCTCTTGTAACTTGTGTAGCCCATCAAAAATGTCCACTCTCCCTTCTCCAGTTGCTAATTTAGTTTCAATCTTCAGTCTGGCGGTGTTGGATGAAGTCAAAGTTAAATGGACAGTCAATGGAACATATGATCCCCTAAAATTAGAGCAAATTACAATCAAAGTTAGTTGGTTTTTTACAAGTATGTCTCTCATTTGGTCCTGAGAATGATCCAAGAAAACGAATGGATTATTTTATGATTATGTCGATAATAGTTATACTTTTACATTTTTAGTTTTTTTGCCAAATTAGTGTCGCCGAAGAGTAACTCAATGGAAATTTCACGAAACGATTTGATGTCTTTCGCAGAATAACCGGCAGAAGTTCCACTAGTCCCACTGCCATCAAGTATAGGCTTCAGGGCGAAAGAGTAATAAAAATTGCGTTTTCTCGTTATCGAGTCAGCTTTTCGTTCATTCGATTTACGAGAAGATGAACGATTTCTAAAGTTCACTTCCGTTCCGCCAATCAAGCAAAATTCCATTCTGACACGAAAAAGTAATTACAATACAACTATATGGTTTCAAATTGAGGGTAACGTAACGGTTAATTAGTTTAAATTTAAAATTGTCTACTTGCTATTTTGTAATTATTTGGACAAGATAAGCCAGTTAACAAAACTTGCGCATTATCAAATTGAAAACGCGTTTTCTTTTCGTCTAGCTATCATCTAGAACTGTCTATCATCTGATCTGTCATGTCGACTGTCGATTGTTCTCTACTGGTTACTCGACATTTTTGGTTAACACAGAAGAATCAAATTTCCCGCTGAATGTGCTCTCATTGGCTCCGTCATGTTTCTTTCCGCCAATCACATTATATAATAAATCAATCGTTAAGATTCAATGAATCAGATCAAAACAGAATCTCAGAGGTAAGTATGAAGTCCACCAGCTCAACGAAAGTTTCCAGATAAAGTAAGGAAGAAGGACGCACAGGCAGACGAAGACACCAGACATTTTGGTAAATTAGGGGCTTGGGAAAATTAAATTGGAGCCGAATATTCGAATTCCAAAAACTCGAAATTATTTCATAATAACTTTTAATAGGACAAAATGATCAAAAACTAGGTCAAAAAGTAATATCACTAAATAAAGAGTTTCAAATATGCACAATAAACATGTAAACAATTTTTTTTATTGAATAATAATATTTCCACAAACTGTCTTGGAAGTTAATTACAATCAATCAATCAGGTGAAATCTCATCTCTCTCTTCACGTTGGAAACACACACAATTAACAACTAATTCCACATCCTACCAATTCCCAATTTCTTTCAAAAATAACGCGTTTAGTATTTACTGATCTCATTCAAAAGTAGGACAATGAGCTCCATTACCGCCCGGGGATTTTCACACAAGTGGACGCCCTCCTTTGACTCGATCAGCTTTGCAGGATATTTTTTCGCATACCTTTCCAACAAAAAAAAACAAGATAAAGCGTTTAAAAAATAAGATACATATTTAATTATAACGTGTCTTCTAAAATTCGACTGTGAGTCCACTTACCATTTTAAAACCACCCAACACTTTTTCTCAGCTAGATCCAAATCCTTCCCCACATTTTTCGTGAAGAAAAACAACTTGATTGCCATATCCGCGGAAAACCAAGTACAAGGCATGGACCAGATCATGTAAAGCAAAATTTCCATCAGGTCCTTCATCTGATACTTATGCGCTACCTGCAACAATTCCAAAGCCATCTCGCTGCTATTCAAGGCCTCTTCCACATTTCGCCGATAAGCAAATTCAACCAAAGCGCGAATGACAGCCTCCGAAAAGTCCACAATTTCCAAACTGCTTTCCTTCGCTTCCAACATGTCAGCTTGGAACATTGCCGCAAACACTGGACTCATCTCTGAAAAAAATAAGAAGTAAACTGTTTAACTGTTTAAAATCTGGAATTGCACTTCAAAAAATATTCTGAAAGGAATTTATAAATTACCAGATAAAATTGCCTTGTGACACTTGATAGCTTTCTCCTTATCTTTGTTCCCTCCAGCGAAGATAACCATGTCAGTAGCCGTCCCAACTGCAGTTGTTGATAACGGATTCCCTCCAAAATGTTTCTTGTACAGCTGAGTAACAGCACCAATGTCCAATCTGACTTTAATTGAGACATTTGCATAAAACCAAGCCCATCTATCACTCCACTCATGCCACCAAATATCTTCCGGAAAATTAATGTCCGTCATTTCCAAGAACGCTGAGCCGGCTTCATTTCTCTTTATCTTCAAGCCTGATTCAAAAACCAAATTAAAAATATTTAATTTTAATTAAATGGCTTTTTGTTAAGTTCTCACTCTTGTAATTTAAAAATTTACCTTTTTCTTCAAAACTCAATATCCTTCCAAGACGTTCTCGAAATCCACCAGCCTCAAAACAAACTCAATCGAGTTTGGGGGTAGGTCCTCCTGCAGCTTGTGGAGCTGGTCAAAAATGTCAACTTGCTTGTCCCCTTCTGGAGCCATAGAAATCCAAAAATCAATATCGTAGATATGCTTCTTAATGAGAGTCGCCCGTTTAGTTTCAATCATCAGTCTTCCGGTGTTGGATGAAGTTAAAGTTAAATTAGTTGTTACAGGAACAAGGGACCCCCTGTAAAGTTTAAAAAAGTTAATATTACTTGTTCTTAATTAATAGTATGCAAAATTATTTAAGCATCCCATTTTGTTACACTTACAATTTTAGATCTTTCGCCAAATCAGAGTTTCCAAACAGTAAATCAATGGAATTTTCACTAAAACATTTACCGCCCCCGTCCCCGTCTGCATAGAAATCGCTACCCAAACCACCAATTATAGGGGTCAAGGTCAAACCTTTACGCGAGTAGCTTATTCTGGTCAACGATTCATTCTTCCTCTTTTCCTCATTTTCAGGAGTAAAGGAATCCGCATTAAAATTCAATTCCCCACAGCGAATTAATTCAAATTCCATTCTAATCCACAAACAATTATAACCTTTCCTGTTTTAATTTGAGCTTAATTATCAACTAATATTCCTCGCTCGCTTAATATCAACTAAAATACTAAATAGTTGTTACAGCTTTGCAAATATTGGATAGTGTTTAGTGTTTAGTCAATCCATTATCCATTCACGTGATCAGCTGGCTTTGATATGTGTGGATGTATATTTTTTACTGAATAAGAGGGCCAATTAAAATTGCCGCTGAAATTTCTTTTAAGGACTTTCTATGTTCCTATCACATTTTAGCTATTTTAGGTTTTCCAGAGGGATGGTTATGTAAGTGTTCCAATGTCACCTCAGTCATCTGACTTCCCAAGTCGGGTTACATGGGCCAGAGACATGTGATCAATGATGAAGCGGATGGAAAGAAATCAGAATATTTTCAATTAGAGCGTAGTTATGTATATTTTCAATGCTTTTAATAATTTATGTACAATTTGATATACAATAATATTTCTGAGTTAATTTTTTATTTTTCTAATTTTTCTGAACTACTTTTCATAATTCTATTTTTCAACGATGCCTCACCATCCAACATAATCATTCACAATCAATCTTGGAATCTCTTTCCAAATCCCCGCATTCTCTGGAATCTCCAAAGTTGGATCATACGCCTTCATAAAATATCTTGACAATCTTTTCCCGAATGACTTCACCTTACAATCCACCACCTCCCCAACACGCTTCATCTTCCGATACTCTTCCAAAACCTGGCGTCTTCCACTGCTCCCAATCTTAAAACTTAAATACTTGAGGTTGGGCAGCTCTCTCAAAAACTCAAAGCTCAGCCTCAGCTCCCCCTTCTCCTCCAAATCAAGTGAAGTAACTGTAATCGGAGGATTAACTGGTGGCTCGGAAATCAGTGGCTCCTCGATCCAATCCAAATCTTGCAAAATGACGCTTTCAAAGTTAAACTCAGCCAACATTATGATAAGCTCATTTATTCGAACTTTTATGCGTCCAGACGGTTCTAAAGTACTCAGCCCAAACTTGCGTATTTCTTGATGATTTGGTAGCGCCTTCACCACTCTCCCAATTCTGTCAACAATTCGACCACATACATCATCCACAATTAGGTGGAGCTCCGTCAAATGAACTGATTGATATAAAGACAAGTCGACAGTCGAAAGGCGTTCTAGTGTGATGTCAAGCTTCAAAGGTCAATCCTTCCTTCCATAAGCTTCCAGCATGCAAGTTGTCAAGACTGATAGTGAGTCAAAATCGAGATCCACTCGCCATTCGAATCTTTCCAAATTCCGTAACTGTGGAAAGAAATGAGAATGAGAATCCCCAAAAAAGTTGTCCCTTTCTGGATCGCTGACTCCAAATAAGTCCCCAGTGACGATCAATGACCTTAGATTAGGTACAAGGGTCAAGCACCTCAGGATGTTTCGATACAAATCCAAGTTACCAACATTACCCCCGTCAATTACCCCATTAAATCTTTAAAACTACTCAATCTACAAAACTGTTGTTAGTCTCATTTCACCCGTCTCTTTAAACTGATCATTGTGATATGCTGAGGTGCTTTAGAATGTTTCCCATTATCGTGTAAATGGAGGTTACAACACGAGTCTGTCGGGCAAATTCACTTCCAACAACACACTCGCTTTTCAACTTGTTTAAGGTGTAAAGAATATCTCAAATATGGTTTACTGTTTATTCATCAAAAGTTTATTCATCAGAGTGTTTATTCGTCAAAACCTCTTTGTCAAAGTCATATATGTGACCCTATTCAAATTAAAGAATGGTTCATTAACTTAATTATAATAGGAATGTGTTTAGACATTCATACATCGCCATCATTAAACAAGTCAATAATATTTTACATTTGTATTACATTTATTTTGAAAAAAAAAAATCAAAATTGTTAAAAATTTCGTTCATATCTTAGGAATGCAAATTTCTGACGATTTATACTTAAGACCTATTATTGAATATTAGCAGATAATTGTGGTTGTACGTCTATTTTAATTACATTGTCTATTTCTTCATTTAGACATGTTTTGAACAATAAATTGACAATTTTTCGTAGTGATAGTCTGGAAATATTTTCGATGCAAAAGAATACAAGAGATATTAGCAAGCCAGTGGCAGGTATTAAAGTAAGAACAACAACTGCCGTCCAGCCTCCATCCATTTCAGATGTTACGTTTTGAGTATTAATAGACGCTATTCTTTCAAAATGAACACTGGTTTTTAAAACCAGCGAAAATTCAGAGTGTTTATGCCACCACTCAAATATTCCCGCTTCAAAAAGATATCTTGGTCGATAATACGAGGTTGGTGGGAAATATCCACTGAATAAATACCCCAAAAACTTTTCAAGTAGATTTTCTCTGCCAAGATAACTCGGTTTGCCCAACTGCTTCTGAATTATATGAAGTTTAATTGCCTCCGGCCCAATCAAAATCATTGCGGACTTTTTACACTTGTTCATATGAATATTGAGCATTGTAGAAATATTTTCTTGATATCCTTGCCCATAATCTGGCAACATTGCAGAGTTGTTAATGTATTTCCACATTTGATTCGATATCTCTCCTTTCAAAAAGTTTAAACTTCGTTCCAAAATGTCGTAAGGCCTTAGCATTTGTGTTATCTCTCTCCAAAGTTCAGAGACTACTGGCAACGCCTCATGAGAGCCTACAGCGCCATATTTCTGATGCATTTTGCCAAGTTCACCAATATTATAGTATTCTGCATTTACATCAGTTTTCAAGTTAAATCTTCGAGTGTAAATATTAAAGTGGTTTTCTTGTAGCAATTCGAAAGTGTCAAATTTGACAAGTGGAGGTTCTGCTGTCAATCTGGTTACGTTATCTCCTTTGTAAATTGTGCTTAAATACAACCAGACAATTGGCACAAAGAAAACACATAAGAAAAGCGAACTTTTCTTTGACTTGCTGGCAGCTGCGCTAAACATACTGTAACCCTGGTCTAAAATTGACGAAAACATGAAAAAATTGAGATCAAAAAGAGATGGTCTTTTTATTTTATCGAGTGACTTATTGGATATTTGTGCAATCCAGGACACAATGAAGCAGAGTGTAAAAATTAGCAGCCAAGTTGATATATCAAATGGGGAAATAAGTTCTGCTAACTGAATAATCCAAGGCATTTGTTCTTTATGACAGCTAACAAAACGATACGGTTTGATGTAAGTTATTAATCGGCTATCTGGAAAGGAACTTGGAGTGGAAGAAGAATGTCTTTCTATTATTGGACGAAATACTGGATGTGAGTTGATAGCCTTTGTTGAGCTGCAAGAATCAACCATTACGTCTTTCCACTCGTTAAAGTATTTTCCATAGGAATCAGAAAATGTCATATTTGCCGACTTTCGCAATAGCAACGAAGTCAAGTGCATGTCCGCTAAGAAAAACAACCTTCCAAATGATCTTTCAACGGGAAACTTCTGAATTTGCGCGAGGACAGCTCGTCTGCTTAGTTCATCTCCCTGCTTGAAATCTTCATACTCTGGGATAAAACGTAA
>JAQFZG010004310.1:0-11980 GCA_034695465.1 Entomobrya nicoleti
TTTGTAAGGTGCGTAAAAAAATTGTTTTGATTTTAGGATAAAGAGATAAAAATACAACTCTTTTTTTCAATTCAATTACGATATAATTTAGAACCGTCTAACGAAAAAATAACTTACATATTAAAGAATTTGGATATTAACGTGGAATATTAAGGCATTATGATCTTGCAAATTTAATACTTAACAACATAATTTACTACTAGATTGAAGGTACAAACTTTTTATTTATGTTAAACTTTAACTAATATTCAGCAATTATCAGACAATTTTTAAATTTCCCAGTAGTATCCAATGAATAACGTAAAATAACTAATTAAATTTAAAAAAAATGAGTCATTTTGATTCTCTCAGCTGAAAGCAACAAGACAAACGTTTTCCACTTTATGAACTAATTTATGAGAACCAAAATAAAAAGTGACCAATTTAAATATTCTTCGTCCAAATTAAAAATATATAACGCATCAAGAAATGCATGCTCTGGGGTGCGACAAGGAATTAACGTATGAGGTGTCATAAAAAAAACCTATAAAGCTTTAACAGAGGGCTTTAACATGATGTGTTAAATTTTAAGTATACGTGAATGCATACACCAACAATCTAATATACCTTCGGTCATAATAAAAATACAAAATGCATAATAAGATTTTTTTTAAAGCGAACGCAATACCTTAAAATATGCCTATAAAGATAGGTAAGTATCAAGTTGGACTAATGGAGGGATGAATACTTGTCTAATCATATTATGTACTGTACTTAAATATCAAGTTGGACTAATAGAGGAGCAAATACTTATCTAATCATATTATGTATTGTACCTAAATATAACCAACATATTATAACAAACGAAACCCCCCATATAATTATATTTTTCTATAATGAACAATTGTTATAAATTTTAGAAAAAAAACATCAATGTTTGGCAATGACATGAACATTGAAGGAAATCCTTTAAATTATTGGTAGTTAAGTAATATCAAACTAAAAAAGTCGATTCATTGAACATTTTAATTATCATTTCAATGACTCAAGTTCGATGCATCCTCTTATTCATCGTCATCTTAAATGTGAGAGTGAATCATTAGACAAAGTACACGAGATGAAAGTATCAAACGTGAAAAATATTCTGAAAACATTTTCCATGTGCTTGAAATGACTTCGAAACCAGCAGGACATATTTGTTCCAGCTATGATATGCAATATCTGGTTTATACATAACACTGAATACATATAAATATTAGTGCATATTTAGTTTAAATATTAAAGCATTAAATAAACGATTTGTTACTTGAGTAGTTATATTATGTTGTGGATTACTATATAATTGAACCAAATCATAGAAATGAAGACATCAGACGAGAAATAGAAGATACGTTGTTAACGACAAGATAGAAGCTAAATGTTTTCCACGGTGTTCAAATACATATTGATCAATAAGGCTGATTGAATTTCTAAAATTTAGCAAAATGCATGTCTTAATCTTGAGACACTGACACTGTAAATTTCAGTAAAAAAAAATTCAGATAATGATATCTATACTTTTCGTTGAATTTTGAAATATGAAACCTGATAAAGTCCGAAAGCTGACAAAAGAATGTTTCTCTAAACTAATATTTATATCAAAAATGCATGGGATTTATCGATATCCCATCTAGATTTTAATGTAACTCAGTGGATATTTGATGTAATATTAAATACTTTACATACAAAAACATGACAAAAATGTATGAGCGCTATAGAGCTAAAGCAGCATAGAAAAAAAGTAAAGTTGAGATAAATCATGAACACAAGGAGATGCTATGTTACACTTTTTTCATAGCATTATTTTACTCTGTTGTAACAAAAACAGGGCGATGTAAACAAACCAGTAAATTTTAAAAGGGCTGTTTTATGGTATAAACGATTGTGATATACAATCCTGTAGGGGAATACTCATGTCGTAACGATGTAAAACCAAGAATTTTATGTATTTTGACTATCAAGCAGACTTTTGTATACATATAATATATACATGTCAATATAGTCAAGACATCCTTGAGCAGAATAGCATACAAAAAGGTACTTTTTATCCTGGGATGTATTGTACCTTAACGTAAAAAAATGCTTTTTTTTATCGAATCCCAAATATGCATTGAGCCAGTATCGACTTTTTTTTTGGGATGCTATGTTGAGCGACAAAGACTAATAAAGTAGTTCAATAGATATTCACAAACAAAAACTCTCAATTGTTTTTTATCTTGTTCTAATTTACTTTAAGAAAAACTTAATAAGTTAATAAAAACTACGATTTAACAATACAAATTTGAAAATAATTTAGGAGATTCGCTTCTGGGTTTGATTCCAGACTATTGAGATGCATGCAAAAGTTTTAACTTTGAAAAAGGTTGAACTTTGACGAAACTGATATCATAAAATGATGAAACAATTTTGACATTATGTTTACTGATAATGTAAACGATTTAAGATTATCAAACTCGGTAAAACAAAGTGACAAGATGTTTAGAGTGTGCATACATATCTAGCGAAATATTAGTAGGTGCATACACATACACACACAAATAGAAAACCACTAATAAAAAGCGCAAAGCCGGCACATCATTAACAAAAAGTGCATGCAGTAAATGCCCCACAAAAAATTGAATGATATATAAGTTCAATTCCAAGCCATTAAAAAATAGGTACGCATGTACGCATCATGTTTACAACAAAAAAAAGACAGACCTGCAGTATATGGTCTATGATAATATTCCATTTAGACCCGTCAACCATATATTTGACATATATTCATCGCCTTCTTATATGATAAAAGTGTGTCCGACTCACAATATAATTTTGTCTTTATATTGCTTGTCTATCTATAGACTTAAATCCTTTATGTTGAACTCATTCTAAAAATAAGGTTTTAAAAAAAAAGCAAAATTATATGTATTTTTAACTCAGGAAATTAGAAACGAATAAACTGAACAGAAGAATACGCAACGGTCAACTACTCCATCAACAGTTTTTTATTTGAAATAGAAAAGTAGCAGGTCGATTGGTCTAAATATTGCACTGAAAGACCTAAATTTGATGTGACCAGTATAAAGTATATATAGTGCATATATACGATGACACATCAAGAAAAACTTATTTACTCGATTTTCAAATATTCCAATGGTTTTTGCTATAGAATGTGCATTTCGCAATAGTAATCACATAGAAAAATTTAATTATTCGTTATTTTTTTTTTATCTACAAGTTCTGTCAACGAACATTTTGTCATATTTGATATTTTTTTTATTGACGAGTTTCAAGAGTTAACACGTAACAAACTTTTTTTAACTTGCATAGTTGAAATATATTCTAAGAACAATAAATATCCTAACATGTCACAAAGAAGAATGAACAAAAATTTATAACGCTATCTGAGTCTTGAGTTTTATTACTCTGTCGTGTAAAGATCTTTCGGATGCTTTATCCTAACTTATAAGTATGCTGATATGCATTTAAAGCTACTACAGATGACTAAATCGAAATTCTTTTAGAGATTTTAAGTGATTTTACCACATCGTAAAGATAATAATATTTTGAAAAACAAAATGATACAAAAATTTTCTCAATGGTTTTACACAAGGCAAAAGTGACTTTCAGACGGCTTGTTTTTTTTTGTTCTCCATGAACAAGTCACGTTGCATTTTAAACATACGAACTTGGTAAAAAAAAGTCTCATGAAATATCTATTTATCATAATGATCGAATTTTGTTATGAATATCCATGTATAAGAATGATTACAAAATCTCGAGCAGCCAAATTATAATATTCGTTTTTTAAAGGACAATAGCATTTCACATAAATGAATCATAGCTGAACATAAAACATTTTAGGATAAGATGTAGTTATAAACATCCAAATTTTATACATGCATATCCATATTACTTCTAAATTTATATATATGATTATTGTTTTTGTGTCTACGTTGCTCTTATCACGTCATCATTGAGCAACATAAACGTTGAATATATTTGAAAAACATTACGCATTACCACTAAATCTTTAAACCCAGGAACTAAATATATCATTCTAACTTGTTCAACAATAACACACGCATAATATATGAACACATTCTTGGGGAGAAAATATACAGTATGACCAGAAAATAGGGTACGCATCATACTTACACATAAAATAAAACTAATGCAAAAAATATACCACAGGCTAACAAAAACGAGGTTACATTTAAAAGATGTCAAATTTTTGACATGTTAAAAACTATTAAAAGCATCTGAAAAATTTGACAAGTATGTTCAAAAGTTTTGAAAGCTCCTGAAAATTTTGACATGCATGTTAAAAAAGTTTTGAAAGCATGTGAAAATTTTGACAAGCATGTTAAAAAGTTTTGAAAGCATCTGAAAATTTATAATTTTTTTTACATACCATGTAAAAATATACAGATTTTTTTACATACCGTGTAAAGTTTGAATTTGTATTTAATTAACATTGCATCAATGTTCATAGCACCCCAACGTGTCGGAATTATAGGCGCTGTCGCGCCTTTTGAAATATTAAAATAGTAACATTACGTTTTCAAACACTCTTATGTTTTTCAACAAATAAAATATTTTCCAATATGATTAATTTCTGATCACACTGTACAAATGTTCTAAAAATACTTAATGCGCAAAAATAGATGTAACGTAAATACTTTAACTGTAACAAGCATCTTGTAATATTACAAATAATCGTTCACAAAAAAGAGAAATGAACCAATCTGCATTTAAACTTTGAGCCTTTGTCATCAAATCATCCTTACTCCAATATTTCATTATAATTCCAGCATTCATATAATCCCTTTGTTTTATTTTGCATTTAGTCAATTCTATTCTCAGTCTCATCTTTATTTACGTGGTGCATTACTTATGTAATGATGCGAATAAAATACTAAAAATCGTGTGCGTATTCATACGGAAGATTAAGAAACAATAGTTTTGCTGTTTAAATCACATAATATTTCCGAAAATTTACAAGTATGCAGTGAAGTTTTGTGTGTTTTTTAATATTCGAGTACGCAGTGAAATTTTAATTCTTCTTTTTTTCGAATAGTAAAGTAATAAAGTAATAGTTTTTTATAAGTTCTAAAGGAAGCTACTGATAAGCTAAAAACACTAAGCCAGTTTAAGAAACTAGTGGTCAGTTTTTTTATCTCGAGAGCAAAAATGAAAGTATTATCTTTTATCGTTTTAGTCAGCTTTTTAAGCTGCTGTGCAGCGTCTCTGTGCGAGAAGAACACACCATGTGCACAATGCATCAACGATGGGTGTATTTACCACATGATTGATAAGGGATTTGTTTGTGGTGACCCTAAGAATGTGGCTCCAAAGCACACGCTACGGATCCGAAGAGCTGAAAGCTGCACCAACTTGGGTAAGAAATCAATTTAAAAAAACCGACCAATTAAAGGATTTTTTTGTTCTCTTTTATCATCCGGATCTGTCTTGACAATATTTTTCATCTGAATAATTGTATTCTTAGGCCCTGACCCAAATATTCTAGCGACAACAGTTCAGACGATAAACGAAATAGACGACAAAGCCGACGGGACCAACAACCAGAAACTTGATCTTAATGAGACAGAAGGTAACATGTCATAAACACATATATATTCTGAAAAAGTATTCTGTAGTAAGTATTCTGCAAGTTATATATGTATAGAAGCATGTATGTACTGTGTAAAACTTGTTAGCTACATGAACACTGCATAACGAATAAAAAGTTTTTGTTTTTCCTGATAGCTTCCCCATCTGCATCAAAACTGGTTGGTGAAGGAGAGCATTTCTTGGAGGCAAGAGTGGAGACAGTCTCAAAGGGTAACAATCTTCTTTCATCCCTTGCTATTTGAATATTTCTATTTATATGGTTGACAATGTTTTTTTAACATTTTTAAATCTTGAATTTTTTTTTCAGGACTGGACTTTCATTTTGCAGAGTCAGTTTGTAGGCAGTATGCATACGTACATACCAAACTACATCCAAAAAAACCAACACAAAAACATGCTACTGCGTTTAGAAAGTGCCTCATTAAAATGAGGGCTGCAAGTAGATGTATTTAAAAATACGAACATGGGTGTGAGTGTAATATAGGTAGCTTGCTTTCGTTGATTGTTAAACTTTACTGATAAAAAAACAAAACAGCATTCGTATTTTATAAAAAAAAACTTATAGCTACCATAACGTGTGATACACAACTATATACATGTCAAATGTTATATAAAGTAAACTTGTAACAAATCATTGTTGATATTCTGTCAATCAATCATTAATAATATAGGTATATCTCGGTTTGGACATTGAAAAAGGTTGTTGGCTTTACTTGTTGGCTTTACTCCCTCATATTTTTTATTGTTCCTTTGAACTATTTTATAAACTATTTTATAAACTTATAATAAATATATGCATCTGAGTAAAATATTGCTGATGAAAATGAAATGCTTATACGTGCATGACATCAATTATGATCATCCGATAAATGAGAATTTATAAAAAATGTTTGATTTAAAAAGTTTGATTTAAAAATAATATTTGTACATTACAAAACGATTGATTTAAAAATAAATTAAAATCTTATTTCATGTTTATCATTTAAAAAAAGAAATGCCTGTTAAATTTGTTTTATCATAAAAAATTACAATTGAATTATCTGGGACCACAATGCCTTGAATGAAGGTATGTAACTTTAAACTATGATTATATCGACGCGCCATGCATTTTGTGCCCTTCTGGTGCATCCTGAACTAGTCAATCATCGAATAAAAGTGAACTGTTAGAGACTGTAAAAAGACTGTCACTAGTTACATACTTTTGAGAATTTAGTTCTAAAACAACAGCTCGTTCTATTATTTGCATATACACCGTTAAGGAAATCCACTATATAATACGTAAGGTTTATAAATCTTATCAATCATGAAAAAGCATATTTGTATTTAAAAAACACATCACCAAGAATTATCACTTCATTCCACCAAACAATGGAAAATTCATCGTGACACATATAATGCAGAACATTGATATTTACAGAAAAGCAAAAGTTGCAAAATACATTTTTTATTTTGTTGTAAATGAATATGAAAAACTACGTGTATACCGACCAGAGAAAATTTCTCATTAAGTTCATTTATACCAATAATAATGGTACAATGAAAAAGACAAACCTTGCTTTAGCAACAAGATTATCATCCTGACCAAGACATTTTGAGAGAATTTTAGCTAGCATTAGTTAAGCTCATTAAATACTAGTTACAAAAATGACCGGGAACTAGTATTTTGTCGATAATACAAACAATGCATTTTTATTTTAATGAGCCAACACGGTTAGTTTCACAAATAATGTCGAGAAATCTACGAAGTTATAGATATCAAAATTAGTAATGACAAGTATCAACATTAGTCACGAAATGTCTTGCAGCATTATTTTTTTGACCAGTACTGAATAGCTTCTATTGGTACCAATGCATCATTTTGAGATCTTTGTATGTGTTTTGATTTAACTACATATAGGTTGTACACTCATATGATTTATTTAATATGTGATGTGTTTACACAGTAAGTAAATTTTGTGTTTCTTTTAATAAATGGGTGGTGTGTTACATGGTCCAAAAACACGAATGTGTTTTTGTTGTTGTATGGATTTTTGACATTGTGGTGTGGTCATTGGTTATACTGCATGTTACAAAACACCACACCACTTATAATTTTTAACATACCTTCCTTCATGTTTTTCTGCTTCGATTTCAAAATCAATCAAAAGTAAATGTAAAAACTTTAGAACAAGAACTCAGAATGTGCAAACTAATGACATTTAATTGGCATATGATGAAGAGGTATGTCTATGATATCTTGCTTTGTTCATTCATTGGTACCATACAACATTAATTTGTGCAATAATAAGTATATTAGTATAAAACATTAACACTTTTTAGAAAATTAAAAACTCGATTTAAAATACATGAGATAAATATTTAGTAGGGGCAATTTGTTTCAAAAAGTGTCAACTTGTGGTTTCTAAAGTGGTGTGTTATAATACTAAGTGTGTTATGGGTGGTTTTGTGGTTTTTTGAAGTGGTGTGGTTTGTGGTCTGACGTCTTGGTGTGTTGTGGTTGTGGGGATAATGGGTGGTTTTTGAGTGTTTTTTTGTGCTTTACACCATTGCACAGCTCTGGTCATAGACATGGTTTAAATGGTTTTTAAGAGTTGGTTGCGTTTGATGCATTTGCCTTTCTCTAAATTCTCTTTCTGCCTGGTGTATTGTCAAAATCCACTCGTAGTTTCTTTTGACTCATCTTGTAAACGTAGAAACGTATTAACAAATTAAATTGACACATGCTGACTGGATTTTTGTGTGCAGTTACAAAACAGTGTCATGAAGTAACGTTTATTTTAAACTGATATATTTGTATCACTTTTTTAACATACTCAAGTTTCATCTTGCAAACAAGACACGTACAATCTGGATAGCAAGACATGCACGAACTAGATAACTGGACATGTGCAACCTGTACAAGCGACTTTTTTTTGCCTACAGTTACAAAAAGTGTCATTAAGAAACTTTTTTTACTGCAAGAACTAATATTTTTTTACTGGAAGCACTATTTTTTTTATTGGAAAAACTAATATATTTGTATCGCTTTGCTTCTACGTACCCAAGTGTCTTTTGACAAATGTGAATCAGTCAGACGCGTTTTGAATCATCTTGCAAGCAAAACACGTACGAACTTAAAAGCAAGACACATACGAACTGGATAACTGGACATGTGCAACCTGGACAAGCAACTTTTTTTTGCTTACAGTTACAAAGTGTCATGAAGAAACTTTTTTTTTTACTGGAAAAACGTGCGCTTTTCTTCTACGTACCCAAGTGTCATCTGACAAATGTGAATCAGTAAGACGTATTTTGAATCATCTTGCAAACAGGGCACGTGCGAACTGGGTTACTGGTTATATGCCAACTGGACAACTAACCATTTATTGCAGTTTTGAGTAGGTCGAACTGGACATGCTACCACTGGTTTTTCATAATTGTGTGTATGTGCGTATACATGCGCGAGTATGCATCTGCAGTCTAATGGGATAAGAGTAGTATAAATACGTGGTTTCAAATTGAACTTTTCCTCAGTTCCTTTTTTGAGTTTCTTTAAAAAACATTTTAACTTTAAATTTTGTGCTCAGTTTCTTTATTACATTTTCACTTTGAAATTGAATTTTGCCATCATTTACTCTTTTTTTTGAGTTTTAAAACGCATTTTCACTGGCTCGTACGTTAACAATGGCTAACTCCAAGTTGTCCACTAATCAATCTCTTCATGTTGCACTCAAAACCAAAAAAGCTCGAGAGACATTTTGTGCTGGATTTTGGATACATGAGATTGAGGGTAATCCGATTAAGGGTGTGCACTTCGAAGGCAGAAAGATATTGACTTATGTGTGTGATCACTCATCGTGTCTGGAAGGGCAGGAAGAAACACTGTGTTTACTTCGAATGATCCAACTTGGTTTCATGAAGAGTAAGCAGTACAGCTCCTTGTTTTCTGGACCACCTGACGATGATGGAGACTTCTCTGTTGAACAACGCCGCGATGCTATTCGAAAGGCATTCATGCTCTATATGCCCAGGAGTTTTGTAGTGGATGGAAAAAAAGGTAATTTTTTATTTAAGATACGTTGTGGATTCTGAACATATTTTTATCTCTTGAATTGAGTTGAGTCTGAACATATTTTTACTTCTTGAGTTGAGTTGAGTCTGAACATATTTTTACTTCTTGAGTTGAGTTGAGTCTGAACAATTTTGTTTTGTTTGTTCTTGTAGGATTTTTCTCCATGATTGACAAAGTTGGTTGGTCCTCAACAATCACCAAATTTTTGAGAAGTGGGACAATATCGGACTTTTATCAAAATGAAGGTGCGTGGCCGACTACTTTGGCTGAGCCATTTGGACGAAACAGGGAGCTGTTATGGAACCCATCTGAAGACTCACTCTGTACCACTGTGTGCTCGATTGAGTCTTCCGAGAGCGAGGATGATAAAGATGATGAAGATGATGACAGCGATGACGATGATTGTGATCATCTTACTCAACCCGTTCCTCGATCTTCTAACAACGAGTTATCCCGTGTCGTGAGAGTTGAGCCTGTGAGTGATGATGAGGTTGATACCTTCAAAGATGATCCTTTCTTGGCGGAGGTTATTCAACCGAGACAGGCCGTAGTGATCCCGTCAGAACATGATATTAGAATGTCCGCTGACGTTGTCAATGTTTCTACACCATCTCGTCTCATGCTTCACGGCTACCCTCTTCACACTTCCACACCTGCACATCATGAGCCCACACATAACATCCCGCTAAAGAACGAGACAGGACAACAAAACATCGCTCAGTGCTCCTCTTTTCCACCAAACCCACCCCAAGGCAGCTATGCTGATGATAAAAAGAGTGAGAACAAGACCAAACATGTTTACAAGAGACTATTTAAAAGGTCTTTTGACGACATTTGGGATGACTCGTCCTATGTTGATTGGACACAGTTGAAAAAGGTACACGAAGATGGTAGATCTGAGTTCAGGGTCAGAGTTTATCCATCTATTGATGAGAAAGGTGTGCAAATCATTCGACTTCGTCGAAATGAAAGTTATACAGGGAATTTTATGAGTATGAACATCACCCCATTCTACGACGCTTTACCTCTTCTCCACGGTGTGGCTCAGGCTTACCTGGATTTGGGTATGCCCAAGTATGGTTTGAATGAGAAGCTAAAAGAGCTTATGACTCTTTCTCAGCGATTTGTTTGACAGTCGTGCAACATTTTATCGTAAAATGCTGTTTTTATATTTAAAAAAGGTAGCTTCTATTATTTTGGTTTTGATTATATCTTGTTATCGGTTTTCTTTTCTGTGGTTAATGTATCTTTTTGTGAATGATAGAGAGAGAGATAGCAATAAGTGTGCATGTATTTCTGAGAATATTTATAACTTTGTTTGATTATGCTCGTTTGTTTTTCGTTGCGTTTTTTTGTTGTATAAAAGACAGTATTTTATTTGGGATATTCTGTGTTTTGTTTTGAAGGTATTTTTCTGCACTTTTTCATACATTGTACATTTCATTGATGACAAAACATGTCATTGAATTTTAAGAAGAGTTCGTACATATATATTTTAAAAAGAAGCTCTTTAAATGTGCTCATTATTGACTTGTTCATAACTGATATCGATAAAAAATGCATTTCATCATCTTACAACCACAATATCTGTCTTAATGTGCATACATGACATATTAGATCTTGATCAGCGGAAACAAGAGGAAAGGATATTAATAGAATGGTATCTTTAACTTGGTACATCTAGCGGAATTTCAGTCATACCATCATATTCATCATCATGCTAACAGTATAAATAAGTGCATTAATAAATAAATAAGAGATCTTGTGTTACCAAATTCATTAAAATTGTACGTATCAAATAAATATTGATTTTATGACAATTATGGACTAAAATAACACTATAATGTTATAAGGTAACCCTGGTTTAACTTTACACCATGCGTTTTCAAGTTAAACGAAATATTATTTAAACTTAGTCCATACACCCTTTTTCCATATACGGTACATGTTACTCAATGATTCATCCGAATATGACATTGCATCAACACAAAAAAAGTATCATGATAATATTAGTACACAAGGGTAATTCATCTAGATGATAAGGATGATGACGTGCTGTTCCGTTATACGTTATATGTGTCTAATTTGAGATAAATAGTTTTAAGGGACAAGACAAGCAGTTTAATATACATGTGGTTGGGTTGTACAGGTTATATGAACATGATGACTATTGGTTTTAATTCAGTTGACTTTATCAGATGTAAAAATACGTTGGTCAACGTTTTTTCCCTTTACTTCGTAATAAAACCGGAAGCGCACGTTCCACTTCACTGGAGAAAACAGGATGTAACTTGTCGT
>JAQFZG010004311.1:0-11979 GCA_034695465.1 Entomobrya nicoleti
CTCAAAATATAACGGAATGATACCTGTTAGGTTACCTTGATGGATAAGCCAACGAAGTAGTTGAATAGTTGGATTTTGCATTTTTTTAAATTGTCGAAACTGACTCGAAGAAAAATTCTAAGAGTGTCTTCCACACGTCACGAATTTTACAACAAGCAGCTTTTAGAAGGAAAGAGTTCATCCAGCAGCAATAGTAGTTGAAAAAAAATATTAATTTAAATAATCCGATTTAAAACCATAATGGTCCTCCTTTAGGTTGTTGTTCTAAATTGTTATTTAATATTTGCTAAGAAAATTCGAAATTAGTTTACACATAATATAAAGTCTGAGAAATTATTCAATGTAGCCAGGATACACACGTGGAAATTACTAAATAAATAAGTTTAGTCTAAGGTATAATACATATTACCACGGAAATAAGAATATAAGTCGGGGAATTCAATTTAAAATGATGTAAACCGTATTAGAATTAATTAAGATTAACGCCGTTGATCCAATCTGAAGTTAGCATAGCCACGTGTATGAACTTTAATAAGTCATAAACAATATATTCGTATAAATTGGCTAAGACCAACAATTTGAAGTGTCAAAAGCGTGCGTTAAAAAATTTACTGATTTTGGACCATGCTCAAGACATGTTTTAAATTAATGAAGAGGTATTATGTCAACACTTCTTTTTTCTTAATGTATGTCAATAGCATGACATGACGTCAAGAAGGGAAAATAGCTTTAACACTATCGGTTGGTTATTTTGATGATTTTATACGGAGAAAATAGAGTTAAACCGGTCTTTTAGACAAACAAATTGACTAAACTTATGAAAATAAGTATTGTTCCCTTGTAATGTGTATTACAGACGAAAGAAGTTAGAAATTTCGGCATTCACACTACTATCTATGAACCATCCAATTTCTTTCCGTATGCCAAATTTGACGAGGAATTTGAACTGGAAAAAATAATGCAAAAACGAACCAGTGTATTTGAAAGGATGAATCTGTTTTAAATGGTGTATTGGACATTTTGGAGTCAGCATTTGACAAAATTATTTGAAAATATTATGTAACAAAATAAATCGATTATTTGAAATTTCAAACCAGAATTTCAAATTTATTGTTTTTAATTACTGCTTACTAAAAGAACGTTTTATTGTAAATCATGGACATGTAGTATTTTTTAACCTACATTTTAATTATTGAATTTTCACTATTCTAACAAGGGCCATTTTAATGGAGTCTACTATTAGCTACTATTAAGAACAGTGCTTCAAGAATGTTCGCTGATTGAGAAACTCGCGATTTTTGGGCAATAAGACAATAAGATGCTTGCTAACTATTGATGAGGATATCAGAGACATCAAGTCAAGTTATTTTATCTAATCTCAAAAGTTTGGAAAGATTTACAGCTTAATAATTAATTAAAGCTTTTTATAACAAACCGTTATCTAATTATATGTATTTCTTGTAATGTTGTATGTATAGTATGTAAATGGGTGCAATAAACGAATACGATAATTATCATATGTTAACTTACATGTTTAAGTTGTCAAATCTCCTTATCTATACATCATGTCAAGTCCATGAGTGTTTCAATCAATTTGATTTATTAAAGTTTATTTCAAATACTTTGAAGTATAAGAAGTTTTTTGTGTATGACTAAAAATATAAAATAAAAACTACAAGTATAAAAAATTGATGGAATCAATTTTGGCTGAGAAATTTTAACATTGAAATGTTATATTTTTCAAAGCATATCAAGAGACAGCTGCATATTAAAACTTGGATTCAAGATATATTCTTTATACGAAGAGGTATATTTTCTGCCATTCGTACGTAATCGTAAACTCTCATAAGTACTTCGATGTAAATATTACAAATGAAGTTTTGTGTGAACGCATGGCTTTAAGTCATAGCGTGTAAATAGATTCCAAAACCGAAATTTAGTGAATGTATTGAAACCTTAAGTCATAAATTTAGCATAATAAATAAATTAGTCATTTTAGCTCAGACCTTCATAAAAAACATCTACAGAAAAAAATCATAGCAGCCCATCATCAAGCTTAAATATCTTGGAACGCCCTGTTTGTCACAAAATTCCACGTGAACAAATTTTTCAGTGTCTAATTGGACATTCCATCTGCAACATCTGTATAAATATAACCTTTCTAAACTATAACAACTAATAAACACAATTTGAAACAAAAATATAGCAGAAATTGTTATATTATATGACTAACATTTTGAAACACACTTTATGCCATTATTATAATGTGCAGAAACGGCTTAAACAAAACAACGAATTTAAAATGATATTACACGAATGATGAAATGATAAAGAAGGGGTATTCAAATTCAATAAACTGGTTTTAATTACATATATCGTCAAAAACCCAAAATATCAAGATATTATAAAACGTCAAGAGTTTTTTCTTCTTAAACTTCCCTAGCACTTGAATGTATTTAAATTAATCAATCAATAGTAAATGTAGGGTTTACTAGCATTCTCGCCAGTTATTTAGTTTGAAGACAACTATATCGAATTGTGAGTACGTCAGCATTCACAATTCCAATTTGAAACATATTTTCAAACCATCCAACTAACGTAGCTCAACCATATTTAAGCATCTATGTGCACCTGTAATTTCTCGATTGCACGGATAGGAAAAATGTTCGCTGAAAAATAAACCTCAACATTGCAGGGCCTCTACTTCTATCCATTTTGTGAAACGGGCCAATCTTTAACGAAATATTTGGACATGTTCTCCAAAATTTACGAGACCAAACGTTTTCCGGTTTGTTCCTTATTGCTCTTAATATGCCAGAAGACAATAAAATTGGACGACTACCAACATCCAGCATCAAACCACACAATCCCATTAAAACTACAAAAAATACTGTAATAATTATTGTAAAACAAATTGGTAGTACGAGTGCGTATTCAAGCAACAAATATAGAAGATTGACACCAAGACAACTTCCAACAAATTGGATAACTGGCCAAAAATATGTTTGAAAGACGTCGTTACAAATATGGGCAAATATTTGCAGACTTCTGTAAGCAATCGCAATTTGATGATTATCCGTATTTCCATTTTTACATAACATAGCAAGTCGTTTGATACTTTTGTTCAAGTAAATTAACACAAGTAAACTAAATGAACCCAAAAACTGACTGAAAATGCTAATCGGCATAAATGTTAGAAACTGTAGAAATCCACGAACTGCACAAGTCATCCATGTCCTCCCAAACAGATGAGTAAAAAGTTCATGTGCTTCACAAATATATAAAGTTGAAATTATAGGTAACCCCACGCTAAAAATTATATGCATAGCTATAACAACACTTGCTAATAGAAATATGAGTAGATGGTCCGATTTATTTGTTTTCACTGTGCTAAATCTGGTTCTTGTGACGCCGTCTGGATAATGTTTTAAAATGTTTAGCAACACACAAACTCGATCTCCATTGACATTACAAACTTTAAAGTAAATTGTTTGGCCGAACAATGAGAAAAGTAAAAATCCTTGGTAAACTAATAGTAGAATGGGTACTTTTACAGATTTTATCACTAAATAAAATATATCAGATAGATAGAGCATCCAAGCGAGAAATATTATATATTTCCAGAATTTGTTATAGCGTTTTTGATATAATGTGTCTACAAACTTGAATTTTTCACTCAAATTGTCAAAATACAAAGGAATCATACCTGTTAGGTAACCTTGATGAGTAAGCAAACGTAAAAGTTTAATAGTTAAATTTTCCATTTTAAAAATTGCGGATCCTAACAAGAATGAATTATTAGATAGTGTTTTCCAGAGGCCACGAAACTTAAGACAAGCAGATTTAAGGGAAAACGACTCCATTGGGCAAACAAAATTATTATTCGGGAAAATCGGATTTGAAATATTAATGATCCTCATTTAGGCTGTTGTTTTTGATATTGGTATTTAAAATGAGTAAAATTAAGTCTGATAAATTAATCAATACTGCTAGCAAACACACGTGGAAATTACTGAAATTAGGACGTTTCATATAAAGTAAAATAAATCAATAACGTTTAATACTCAAAGAAGAAACAAAATATGCAGAAAGAGTTTTTTAACGATGGTGCTTAAAGTATCAGAAACTCTTTGCACACAGACAGCTTACTTAACTTGTATAAGTATTACAAGTTACTTAATTGTGGATTATAGATTTTTGAAGCTTTACGTAGTTTAAACAAAAAGTCGAACAAAAACGAGCAAGGGAATGTTTAAATATTTAAGTTACTACTTTATGTGTGTTATGAAATCGGTTTTAGAAATATAAGCGTGGATAACTTATTTCAAATAGTTTTGGCTGAAGTGGAATTAGTGTAGATTTAGGTTGTTGTTTTAAAGTATAATTTACATAGCCATTTGGTATGAAGCGTAATAAGTTCTAAGTAAATTATTTTCATAAAGACATGTTTTATTGATTAAAGAGGTGTTGGGCCAACAGTTCTAATTTTCACTTGAAGTAAATAGCAGGACATGACGTCAAGAATTGAACTTAGTTTGATCGAACACTACTGAACAGGTTGACGACTTGGATGGTTTTATACGAAGATAAGTAAGTTGAACCGGTGTTTTAAGAAATTCATTACTTTTATGAAAATGGCAATTGTGACAAGAAGTATGATCTGAAAAATATTAAGGCAATAGTCAACCATTATATTCAAACGTATTAATTATGTTTTACAGTTGTGTAATAAGTTAAGTAGCTCCTTTTTCAATAGAGACAACTTTTTGTCAGCATTTGAAAATATTGTTTGCTTTCTGTATTTGAATTTTATCCTAAGATAACCTATCACGCAAAACTGGATTTGTGATGAGTTTTCTTTTGTGTTCTTTTTTATTTATTGTATACTTTTGGATTATGTAGTCATCAAATGTATTTAATATCTAGAAAAACAGTTTTCTTATACGCTGACAATAGTGACAATACTTCTCGAGCTTATTTTAAAATAAACAATGCTATCGTTTATTATTAAACAAGTCACCCATCACTGAGTTCAAAAGTAAGCATAAAATAATTATCTTTTAATAAAAATAAGGTAACTTCAAGACTGTATGCAAAGCTATATGTATGAAAGACCCGTGTTAATTTTGATTTATTTTGTCTCGACAGAGTATTCATTCTTTTTTATATTTTTATAACACTTTTATGACACTTATCACAGTTTGTATCCCAGCATCACTGATTATTTACAAAGAAAAAAGAGGGCAAGTTGAATGTTTGAAGCGTAATAGTTAAGTTTAGTTGTTCCACAAAGTATTTTAGTGTTGAAGGTGCTGCTCACGTATTTTCAGAGATATTGACAGTACATATTCCAAAAGTAAATTGTATAAATATGGAAAACTCAGTAACATTACTCTTACAAAAGGGTGGACAATTCTATGGAAAAAATTTCCTTATACGAACAAGATTTATTTTGTCTCAGTCAAGTTGAAAATTCCAAGTATGATTGCGTGACACCAAAAGATTCTAAAACTAAAACAGGGGTAAAAACTTAATATATTTGATTTAGCGTAGCAAAGTTAGCATTTATTTATTAAGATGTTTTCCAAGTACATGACAAGCTGTCTTATAATATATCTACCATTTCTAATTTTCAAAGATATTATTATATTTTTAAAGTTACAGATAAGTTATGCGAATCATACCAAACTTCCCCAATTTCTAGATTAGTGTTATTTTAAAATGGACGTTTACAATCTAATATTTTGGGAAAAGCTTTTTTAAATTATAGTATTTTAAATTACAGAGCAACCTAAAAAATCAATTATATAAGTAGCAAAGTAGCAAGATTACCAACACAAAACTGAAT
Source organism: Entomobrya nicoleti (assembly GCA_034695465.1). Classification (NCBI taxonomy): domain Eukaryota; kingdom Metazoa; phylum Arthropoda; class Collembola; order Entomobryomorpha; family Entomobryidae; genus Entomobrya; species Entomobrya nicoleti. The sequence goes on from JAQFZG010004311.1 coordinate 5,849, forward strand.
AACTGTAATTGGGGTCAATTTATCGACATAAGTTACAGATGAAACCTTAATTTTTAACGCTTGAAGAGATTTTGCCATTTTTCGGCATTCTTTTAATTTGAGGGTGGATTTCCCTTTGACAAAATGTAGGGATGCTTTCAATGCAGCAGCAAATGATAGAGAGTCATCGTAAATTCCTCCAAAATTACCCAAGAGTACCATCAAAGCAAACACAGAGTATATGAAACTTGATACTAGTACTATGAATTGCATTGCAGTTATCATATTCCACCCGGTTATCAATGAATATAATGCAACAACGTTGGAAAGTATATCTACGCATAACCACACAACAATAAATACTTGTTGATGTATTTGGCTGTAATAACAAACCAGTAGTTGAAGCTGTTTGTATGCTTGGATTGTCTTTAACATGCTAAGTGTGCTATGCAGGTGAGAAACATTTAGCAATATATTTTTAAGATGATTCCGTATGCAGCAGGATTGGACGCAGTAAAATTGAAACACGGCAAGAAAAAATCCACCAGCAGGTTGAAAAAGAGAGCAATAGTAAATCAGACAGATTAAAGTCCAATATAAATTCGAGTTTGAACCAGCCGTGAAATCGAAATTATAATGTTGTTGTACCAGTTCGGAGCATTCTTCAAGAAATTGGAATCCAGGTGTATACGGTAAGCATCGTTGAATGAAGATGCGAGTAAGTTGGCATGTAGCAAGAAAAATGGGACTGATGATTGAGCTTAGCTGTACCAGTTTTATTGCATGGATGTAGTTCGGGCTAGGTGCATACAGATCTTCAATTCTGTCTAAAAGTAGAAAGAACAATATCGATTTAAAGCATAGCCACAAATAAACTGCTTAAATTTACAGTTATGTATTTACTTTGATTTTTTTCAAGTTTAACAAGCAAATTAAAAAGCTCAACCACATATTTACGCTTTACCAGGTAAACATGTGTTGAAACAGCAAAAGTGAGAGTGGCACTAGTATAAAGTATTCCTTCGTAGATTACTACATTGGGAAAATTGTTCCGATAGTGGAAAAATTGAAATGTAGCAATTAACGAAACAAAGCACAGAGCGTAACAGTTGTAGATTTCTCGCCGCAAACTCAAGTTGTCTGAACAAGTTAATACAGAAGTGTTGGAATTTATTTTAAAAGGATAACCTACTAAAAAACTGAGTGTCTTCAGATTAAGCTGAACCAAACCAAGTAAATTGTGCTTAACTAACATGGTTCAAAATTAATTGTTTCCAGGCAGAAACTTTGAGTTTGGCCAGTTTTTGAAGAATGCGAAAGAAGGATGTATGGATGCTTGACTAAGTTTAATATACTGATAGAAGGGAAATCGAAACATCAAAAAAGTCAGTTCATAACAGCGTTATGGAATATGAAATATGATATGCGATGAGTTGATATAGAAAATGGAGTATTGCAGGCGCATAAAAAATAAGAATAATAAATTTCCGACAAAACTAATGAACTTTTTGACACATAACTGCTAAGTTAGCAGCTTTTGGGTTCCGCTTATAATTTTAATTAGATTTGGTTTCCCAGAGTTCAATAACAACGCCATACATACTGAATATTTTAGTTGTTTTCGTTGAAGTTATGCTCCAAGAAGCAGAGTCTTTTCTGATTATAGTAAACAAGTTTCCTGGAAAATATATTCATATTTCATAAGCTCATATTCGAAGGCCAATATTAGTAAGCTAGCTCATTTGTGTACACAAGCCAGTTCCAGTAACTAACTGATGTCCAATAATAAGGTATGTGAAAATTGTGTGACCGGAAAGTGAAAATTTTGTTGCTCCGGCAATAATCTAAAATATGGCTATTTAGTAGGTTACTAATTTATACTCAAATTATTGCACTTTTTAAAATTTGGGATAAATTAAAAGGACAATTTATCGACAAAATTTATCTGCAAAATCGACATTCAAATGTTATGTCTACTCATATGCCCATAAGAAGTAATTAAAAATTCAAGTAGTTATTTATTATCATTTATTTTTTAGCCATAAAAACGTACATTTAGATTAGTAAAACTCATTTAATTTGAAAATATAAACTCACAAGGTGAAACTTTACGCATTTTAATTTTAAACAGAACAAATAATATATTTAAAGTTTTTTTAAATATGATTTGTGTTATCAATTAGTAGATGTACATTTAGGTATGTATACGTTTTAAATTGAGTTTTCATGCATAAAAGCCGGTGTATTTTAAATATTAGCTACCTTGGGAAAACTAAGTGGTAGAATATGGTGTATATCTTACACATAGTAAAGAATTAACTTCATATCCTGTGTTGTTTTTCGTATCATTATATTATATACTTGGATTACGGTGACACTGACTGGGTTTGCAAGAGTCTTAATATATGTATATTTAGCTTGTGGTCGTATTTATTTACTATAAAAATTTATGTACCGTATTTATAATAATATTTATAAGACACGACTAACAGGACAACTTAATTTCATCTGTAAGCTGGGTTCCTCACTTTTTAGTCAAAGTTATTGGCAAATGACCAATTTATCTATTGACAAACGCAATAAAAATTACAAATTATGGATAAAAATTAAATCGTCTGTAAAGTTTTAGACTAGTGCAGTGTTCTTATTAAAATTTCATTTTTCTTTAGGGATTCCTTTTAATTTATAATATGCATTCTTCAAACGACCAACCATATATCATAAACATGTATCTAATATCTAAGGGAACAGCTTTCTCATACATATATCCTGATTTTACTTCATGAACTTATTTTTTAACGAAAAATGTTTACATTTATTAATAAATGAGCTACACATCACTTCTGTCCAAAAGTCAGCATAGCATAAAATTATCTCTTAATAAAAAATAAGATAATCTCAAAACTGTATGCAAAGGTTTATGTACGAAAGACCTACTTTAATTGTGATTTATCGAGTTTCGACAGAGTATTCATTCATTTGTACATTTTTTTAAAAGTTGACATATATTTATATATTAGTTATCAGTTATATTTTTACCACAGTTCGTATACCAACATCACTGACTATTCATAAAGATGAAAGAGAACAAGTTGTATGTTTGCAGCATAATATTCCAGTTTAGTTGTTCCACAAATTATTTTGTTGTTGAATCTACTACAGTTTTTCTGAAATATTAAAAACATTAAACAAGTAATTTCTGGAAATATGGAGGGCTCAGTAACATTACTCTTACAAAAGGGTGGAAAATTCTACGGAAAAATCCCTTTATTCGAACAAGATTTAATTGGTCTAAACCAAGTTGGAAATTCCACGGAAGATTGCGGGGCACCAAAAGATTCTGAAACTGAAACAAAGACCCCCACAACAAATTTATTCATGCGAACAAGCAATCAAACAACACCCACACCGATTCTCAATGCCGGCACAGAAATAAAAGAAACTATGAGGAATTTTGTGTTCAAAACTGGAATATCTCCAGCTCAAGAAACCAAAGTATGGAAATGTTTTTCGGTTTCAAAGGAACCAGAAATTATATCAATTACAAAGGAACGGAATACCATCCCCATTTTGATTGAAGCCAGCCCCACACAAACCGCACGCGATTTTCTGGAAAGCAACAAAGCAATTCTAGATATCGAAAGGATCGAGCTATACCGTTTATACACCAACAATAGCCAATGGGTCGAAGATAACATGCAGCTGGGGGAATTTGGAACAGAGTTTACTCTTGAAAAAGCTAAATACGTTATAATTCAGACACCATATGAAAAGTTTTTCGAGTTCTTTTGGGATTCCGAATTAGTGATTGAATTTCAACACAGAATTAAAAAGTTACAAGAAACTAGTTGTAAGTTAGTTTTTTATTGTTGTGGTTGCCCACTTCAGGGACCTCAAATGAGAAACACCAATGTTGGGGAATATTCAACAGTATTTTCTAAACCACTGTTATTAGGAGGAGGAAAAAGTTTAAAGTGTGATGTAGACTTATCAAATGCATCTACGATTGTGGGCAAAGGCGCAAAAGATGGCCCTGAATGGCTTGTTTATAAAGAAGGATTAAATATATTATCTAAGTGTTCTAACACTTCATGTGAATCAATTAATAGTTGTGTTGTGGTGCAAATCGGATACCCTGTACTGGAAACTATACTACCTGGAAAACTGAGCTACCAATGTCCTGCTTGCAGTGACACAAAATTGTCTATTGTCACTTTTGTCGTGTCAAATGCAAGGGCAAAGTTTACTTTTCACAAGTGCTCTAGTAACAAAGTAGAAACGGTCATATTAGAATCCACAACAAATGACAGTGGGGATTATACTTTGTTTATGGAATCAGACTTAAAGGATACTGGAAAAACTGAATATGATTATATTGAAATAGCCACGGTGAAGTTTGGTGTATCTTTCAATAAATGTCAGCTTTGTAACCAAACTGTTCGTCTGGATGAGGAAAAAATCATGCCATGTGGCAGAGCATTTCATGAAAAATGTTTGAATTTGAGTAAGACCTGTACCGTTTGTAGTCTTTCGGATTACAAGTTAACAGATTTAAATGAAATTATGGCATCATCGTCATCATCAAATGATGCTGTAACTTTACATCTTCCCAATTATGAGTTTGGTAGTTGTAAGTCGACTGAGAAAGCTGTACCAAGGTATATTGGATTGGGGCTAATAACTAAATTGCATAAATCTGCTCAAGGTCAAAGCTCGGAAAGTAGTTTGGAGGTTCAGCAAAGGTTTATTGTTGCAAATTTACCGGCTTTAATCAGGGACACGATAGTAAATACTCTTGTAATTTGCCACCTAAGACAGCGTGAAATTATTTCTGATGAGGATGAAAAGACTTTGGTATGTTAATACACATTGAGCACTGAACATAAACATTTACACAAGGAAATAATTAGTGATTATGATTTGTTCGATATTTTCAGGATTCAATTCCAAAACAAACTGAAAAGACACGAGAGTTATATCGGATAATTGGAACACGAATTGGAGGAATACTGACATTATTGGATATTTTAAAGTTAAGTTGTCAGTCTGGAGCAGTGGAAACTTTATCTGGATATATAAAGGAATTTGGTGGTTGATATGATGACAGTATGTAATATTTCGATAATATTTAGATAATTAATATTAGTTAATTTTGCAGTAGTGTACAGAATTATTAGACTTGTCGACTTTTCCTGTAATATTACCATGCTTACAGTTATATATTTGTAACGTAAGTAGCAAGTTTGCAATTGTTTTGGTTTGCTGTATTCGAACTTAAAATGTTGTGTTGATTTTAAGATTGTGACTGGTTTCAAGTAGATACAGAGGTCATGGTTTTATTCCTTATCATTTATTTATTAGCCTTATAAAATTACATGCATGCGGATAAACTTAAAAAATATGAATGTATGAGCTCTCAAGAGCAAGTTTAGTGTCAATTATTTCTCATGTTAAACAGGTCAAATAATGTTTACAAAAATTTCTTAATATGATCTGCGTTATCAATTATAAGTACGTTTAGGTATATGTTTTAATGGATTTTCATGTATGAAGCATGTTAATATAAAAAGTTATGGGTAGTAATAACCCCGTCGACAAAACACGACAATTTGTCTTATATTTACACATGGTAAAGAATCAATGTAAATTATGTTTTACAAGGTTTTGAAAATATTTCTGTAGGACACAATGAAAATACTTCCAAGAAATATTTAATGAGAAAGAGCCCCCGAAAAAATAACCGAAATTAAATTTTAGGGCTTGCATTAAATTTAGTATATCATCAATAATTGAAAAATCATGGAATACTAACAAAACCAACAAAGCGCTAAAACCTTGGATTACTTTGACATAGTAGCTTCCGAAGCATAGTAGCAATTTATTTCTAAACATAAAACGTTTGACGTCAATTGATACTCAAAATTAAAAACAGACGCCAGTAACGGAAATAGCCATATTAACTTCAATGATTAAATTAAAGTAGACGCAAACAAATATATTTAAACCCTGTCCAATAAAGGTCCGGAATTTTTTCAACTTTAATTTCCCAATATGGGAAACTTTTCTGGGATATGCCTTGGGTATATTTGAAAACTACATAGTTTACTACGTAGAAATATTACGGGTTTATATACCTCAACTTCAAACTATGC
>JAQFZG010004312.1:0-11978 GCA_034695465.1 Entomobrya nicoleti
GGCCACGATGATGAGTTCCATTGTGGCAAAAGGGCTATTTTGACCATCATCTTACCTTACTTGATCAGATAAAAAAATCCTAAAATATAAATCACACCTCTTCTCGATCCTTTTTCTATGAAATGCTTCTAGAGTCCAAAATTATCTGTTATAAAAAGGAATTTTTGTGGCATGATGGCATGAATGTGAGAACAAATTATAGAAAATTGTCCACCACCCTGCAAGATACCTTATTCGTTCTTTATTAGAATAATACACTTGTACTTTCCAGAAAATACCAAAAAGTATGACATGCAAACAGTTAGTGAGAAACATGGCTTGTGTAACTGTGTACACGTATAAAGTATCTTAAAGAGTGTCACAAACGCCATAAACTCCTATTGCGCAACGATCTCTCGTCATCATATCAAGCTTATTCAATCTCAAAAAAAATTATCATCTTTCTCCTTAATTTTTGAACAATCATCATACGTATGACCAGCAGCTGCTGTAGACTTTATGTACAGCTACTGTTTATTTGAATAACAATATTATACCTCTGAATTGTATGTAAGGAAACTTGGAATTTTCTGTAGGACAAAAATAAAGTGTACTTTGATGCATATTAAATTTTATGTCTACTCTGTCCGAGAACTTGTCGTTTTTAACTAGTCTTTATTGTGTTTGTGCAGTCAAACTGAAAATGGATGCATTTTGTCACTGAGTGGTCTGTATACACAACAGTGATTGTTGATGAAAAACTGTCACTTTTCTTCATTTATGATTTGTGTGCCACAAGAGGACAAAAGGATGTTGTATATCCTGATGTATTCACAATATACCTGTAATTAGATGAAATGTAGTTAGAATTGTTAAGAAAAGTGGAAACCAAAATCAAACAGAAAAAAATCTTTTTAACATCAATTTTTATTGTTCTCATTTTTAAATCTTTCAAAATAAAATCCCGTCGCAATAAATAGTATTATAATATGCTATCTCTTTTTACGGGATTCGCATTGGTAACATGATCAATACTCATATTAATTGTGTGGTTCGATACTTATCTTCAATTTCTCTACGTTTCTAAAATTTACTCATACTAACAATCATGGAATAGAGAATAGATTTACATTATCAGATTATATATTCTGATTTAATCACCTCATAAAAATACTTACATTATAGGCAAGCACTTATAGCTTAAGTTAAAAAACACAAACAACACGTCACTCAACAATATACAGAAGGAGAAAAGTAGATATTTGTAGGTTTTTTTACTGACTAACGAATTACAATATCACCGACTAATACTCACCTTTTACAATTTAAATTACTCCAACCGATTCCCACAACCCATTCCCATTGAGATACCTACGTTATCATTCATCGTTATGGATGTGGAAGCAGCTTTAGTTGATGCCGGGGAAGGGTACGGACTATACCTTAAATTGATTGGACTTTTAGCATTATTCGAACGTGTTGGACTTGCCATAGATCCATGATGCTGTTGTGAGCTTGCTGGAGGTGGTCCAACTTGTTGCATATGAGAACCTGGATGAGGCTGACCAAGCATACCTGGCGGTAGCTGCGACAAAGCTGACCATTGAGACCAGAGATGTGCAGGCAAGGGCAAAGGGCTTGGGCTTCCTCTAGAAGTATTTAGTGTGAAAAGTTGCGAAAGGGTTAGGGGACCACCTTGTGCTATCGCAGTTGCATGCGCAGCTGCTTGAGCACCCCATTGCTGTTGAAGCATTCTGACCTTTTCGATGGAGTTCATCAAATTATTATTATCCATGTCCAGTTCGGAGAACAATCGGAGGGGACCGGCTGCTGCAGTACGGAGCAAGTGATGATGTTCCAACGGCATCATGGATTCTACTGGATCTCTGTAAAAAATAAAGTTACAATTATTGTATAAAAATGCAATCCAACCTTGTACAATCAATTTTTTTTTCCCAAAATATTGAAATATTTCTAAATATTGGTGTTGTGGTCATATTAATAAGCTACTTGGAGTAACATTGTGTTTTTAACTTTGGTAACACGCTGCATCATACACTTGAAACGGTTACCCCTGCATTTTAAATCATTTTCTCAAGTTGCCCAGCTTGTCATAAAAATTGAACAAATATTACAACGCACGTATGCTATGGATGACCCCATTGTACCACGTCAATCATCACTAATTGAGGACATTGTTAAACCCGGTAACACTGTTACATCATCAAAATCAATTATCAAACACCATTTTTGTATTTTGTATTTGAACACAAAAGTACTTCAACAGCAGCACTTTTCATCTCAAACTATTAGCTCAATCAAATTAGTCTACCATAAATTTATTAAAACTTTGAATGCAAGCAAATTAACATTATCCAGACTAGATAAGAATAGTGTTTAGGGAAAAAGATATATTTTATCCCTGTTGGGGCATTGTGCAACAGCCGTCGTGCTTATGTTTAAATGTTTTCTCGGTTCATTAACACAACCGCAACCTTATACTGAACCAAGCAATTAATTGAATTACCATGTTTTTTAAACAAAAATATTCAATATCATCAAGCTCTTCAAAAATATTTAAATAGCTACGCTGTTATGAATCATTGAACAGTTAAAGCTGTCGAATTTTTTACTGTTTCCAAAGTGAATGACTGACTGGTACTTGTGACTTTAGTTAAAGTTATGTCATTTTGGTCACATTTTCTCTACTCTATTCAAATCAAGGTTTCCTGCATCCCATGACCATGACCGGGGTGTAAAAAATCAAATGAAAGCAAAGTTACAAATATTGAGTAAAATAGTGTAGAGGCTAATTACAACTAAAAAAACCTAACCTACTCTAACTACATACATACATACGATGAGTTAGTTTATGGTAGGTTCGGTTTTTTCAGCTAAAGTACGGTATACCGGTAAGAACGAACGACAATAAGCAATGAAGCTATAAACTACAGGTCTTAACAATCAAAATCATCTTCCCCATTTTACATGCCACTTGTGCATAAACCAATTTTACTATGAATTTATTTATCACCCTCATGCTATAAAGTGTGGGAAGGAATGAGTAATTTCACTTACGTGTATTCATTCAAACGAGACGAGTCCCTAGAAAAAATAATAACATACATTATTACAGGTAATTACACGTTGATTTTACAACTAAAACACCAAAGTATAGCCAAGACATTGAATTATTTTATACCTAAATCCTTTTGCGAAAGGATTGCTGTCTATTTTTAACTTGGTAATCTGGAAAAAATTAAACAGATACACATAATTATAATATGTTCCAATAATTGGTACAGGATTTTTCGAAACATAAAAGAATTACAAGACCCTTGTGAAAGTTGACTGTTCCAACGCATGAATGAGTGAGAGGTACTGTGAGAATATGAATAGCGATAAAACCATAAACATGCATACAAAACACAACAAATCATGTTTTGGTAAATAGTGATTAGATTGGTTGGCTGACATTTATAATTGCAATTGAGGTTAACTTACTAGTTCGATTATGATAATAATGAGGACAGTAATGCGACCATTGTAATAATTAATTTATGCATACACTATTATTTATTCTTATGCCTACTTTTATGAAAGAAGGAATTTAATGTTTGTAAACCTCTTTGGCTCATAAAATTCATAAATCTGTGTAAATTTTCGATAAGCCGTAAATCAATTAGCTGAAGATTAGGTGAATAGCTGTCAACACTCGGAAGTTTTTTTTATAAAGGCCCCCTTTTGTCATGCATACATCATAGGGGAAATGAGCAATAACATTTTTTCAAACAAAGCTTAGCTTGAGCTAGTAAATCATTTTTGTGTACCATCAATTCAACCGTCACAAGCTCATTTTAGTCCGCAGTGTATAAACCTTCCCTTCCTACTCGGCTCCATTTTCCCCTTGTTTATCTTTAAAACTGGAACAAAGGTAAAATACAAAAAAGAATCCACACACGTTGTGTATTTCACAAGTTGACCATAAACAAGAAAAACTTTAAAATGTAAAAAGGATTTTAGGTGAAAAACATTTATTACTGTTGTAAACATCAGCATTGTTCACCTTTTTTGAGTTAGAATGAGATTTCATTTTTAAAGAATTTTTTTCCCTTTTGTTTTGTAGTTTCGTTGAAGTGTACAATAAAGTGATAATTTTAATGGTCCATTTTGACACTTCTTATCCCAACTCTGTAAACAAATAAATATATTTGTTGATCAACAAATTTTTGTGACTGCTTTGACATTCGACCTGTGTCCAATAAACTTGAGGACTTTTGTGCCAGAAAACGGGTCTGTTGAGTTCATACAGAAATGCTCAAGTAAAGAAAATCAAAGAATAGCTAGTAGAAATTCCTATATCTTCTCAAATTCTTTCTTAATTAGTTACCTATACCTTTTTACCCTGAATTTTTCGACATTGTGTACAGATGTACTTATTAAAACTCCTTCCCGTGTCCCGTATTAATGATCTACAATCCACAATATTTGGTAATTAGTGAAGAGAGGGGGTCTAGCACACCAACAGGATGTAAGAATAAGAAATTAGCAAAAGAGCAGCAGCAATAACACTCGCACACATACAACATATTGGGCCACCCACGAAGCATATTTTGTTGTGCAACATGACAAGTAGGAAGGAAGCTAGGAAATGATGGCATTTGTGTGTGTGGCTTCACATTCCCCTTTTCATGGTTTTTAAAGAGGTTGAAATACAAAAAAAATGTGGCATAGGGTAACAAGCATGCAAGAATGGTAGCTCTCGAATTTATCTCTTTTAAAAATTTACATCTCTTTGATTTGCACTCCTTTTTCTTCAAAAGTCACCTATCTCTCATATTTCGCGAGAGTGAAACAGAGCGATACATGAAAAAAGTGAGTAAGGAGGTGGGAGTGAGTTGGGAAGATGCAAACGAAAGGCGGTTCAAGGAGATACCCATTTAGTGATGTAAATGCTCTGAAAAATGAGCTTCAAGGCTCAATTAACGTGTTCTGAAAAGTTCTACCAAATAAAGCATGTAAAGCATAAAATGTGTGTATTACTTGCACACATATCTGGTTTGGTTTTGTAGTGTAAAAACTAGAAATTAGCCGGAACGCTACGCGAGCAGTATAACACGATTGTCCAAGCGTACTCAGAGATATTTTCAACTTGCCCCAGCCTTTTGTAGCATTTTATCACGTTTCCCCAGCCAATGTAAAATTAACATTAAAAGGAAATACACGATAATTAAGGTTACACGGGGGTTGGGCTATATTTTATGGGGTCCCGAAGGGAGCCCATAAAATATAGCCCAATCGATAGCCCTTGACCTGGGGAGTCCGATGGTACCATTCATTTTTCTTAACTCCCACCCGTTGACCCGCTAGGGGTCAAAAACTAAATTGACCTAAAACATGGTTTTTTGCACCGATCTTGACGAGTAGATCATTTTTGGTTTTCTGGAATTTTGGGTCATTTTTGGGGGCACCTCGGGTAAACTTTTTGGACTTCATGGGAAACTTTTAGGACGTTATTGGACATTTTTGGGACTTCAGTGAACATTCAGTGGGTTCAAAATCGAAGCCAACACTCTTTACAACGACTAGGTTGGGTTGGGCACGACTCTTTTGGGGCAATATGAGAAAAATTTGAAACAATTTTTGGGTTCTCACGCACCACCCGGTGTGGACTGGGAACCATTTCCCACCAATTCAAAAAGAAGCATTTTCAATTTCCTTTGGCTAGGTTTGGTTAGGTTCGGTTAGGTTTGGTTACAATTGTTCTATTGTAGCCGTATTTGTTCTCATGATGCTCCAGTTATAGGTTAGGTTATGTTACAAATATCGAAGCGACGCGTGCACAGGCGACGAGCGAAGCGAGGGAAGCCGGAGCGCCGCGAGATGGAGCGAAGCGACAGAACTTTCTCCGAAACTAGTACAGAATATCGTTTTTAAAACATCTCAAAAAAGTGAACCCCCTTAAAACACATTCTTGGGATCTTATGATGTCCCAAAAATGTCCCAAGAAGGCCCCAAAGTGTCTCTTGAAGTCCCTAAATGTGTCTTAAAAATTCCAGAAAACCAAAAATGATCTACTCATCAAGATCGGTGCAAAAAACCATGTTGTAGGACAATTTAGTTTTTGACCCCTAGCGGGTCAACGTGTGGGAGTTAAGAAAAATGAATGGTACCATCGGACTCCCCAGGTCAAGGGCTACAAAATGACACCAATTATGGTCCTTGAAAAACGGACCCCATAAAGTATAGCCCGCACACTAGTGCTTGCAGGCATACACACAAGCTCTGCTTGAGTGACGGCTCTGCACACACTCTCACTACCCTACTACTGCTTGTTGGTATACATACCTGTACGCCACTGCATGCATTCATACAAACACGGTCTGCTTGAGTTGACTACGAAGCAGATAAAAAACAGAGACGAACTAATGTTGAATGCCCATCTAAATTTAACACACTCGCTTATGGGACTAAAATAAAAGTTCTCCTGCTCTCAGGCCAAGCTTTCAGAGCACGCTTGTACATTCACTTTCCTCAAGTGACACCATATTTTGATGGTTAAAAATTAATAACTTTTAAACTACTTGACATATAAACTTCAAACTTGGACTATAATAAACCCGCTGTAATAGCGATCATAACGACGAAGCTGAAACAATGCTACAAATGAACGTGTTGAACATTGTTGCTGACAATGAAAAATGCTTTCGAATGATATGTCACATGACATATCTTCGATGTTGGAAACTATGACCCCCATTGCTAACCTTCTGAGGTCACATTTACCTGAAGTGACCCATGATTCGTGATCTACTTGATGAGAGCTTTCGATCGCGCTATTCAGATGTACACTTTGATGAAGTTGAAAATTTTGGATATTGAACTTTGACCTTGGGGTTTGACCCAGGGGGCTGAAAATCAATAGGGTTCTTGCCCTTGACCATAGTGACCTAAATGCCAAATTTTAGCCAAATCGGTCCACGCGTTCTTGAGTTATCGTGGTGACAGACGGACAGACAGACGGACAGACAGACGGACAGACAGACAAACGCGATCAAGTCAATACTCGCTGAGCTTCGCTTTTCAGCTTCGTAATAATATAATGCTAATTAACTGAGGAACAAATCTATATTACACACGCTGATCGACGTGTTACAATGGGGTCATCCGTAACATACGTGCGTTGTAGTGAGTGGGGAATTTTTATGCAGCAAACTATACGTAAGACTGCGATACATTTAAGGTTATTGTATGAATGCACTTACTCATTTTTTAAAAAAAAATTCATTCTGCATACACATACAGTGAATGACCCCATATCACTTCACTGCCTTCAACACAACACATCAAAGGAATTACGTAGCTTGCAAAATTAATATCGAGGAGTGGTGAACTCATACAACTTTTTAAATGTTAGGTTGGGCAAATTGAAAATGTTAGAATAGGCTGGGACAAATTGTGAAAATGCTATAAAAGGCTGTGGCAACTTAAGAAAATGTCTGACTACGCTAGGGCAACTTTAGAAAATGCTTTAAACGCCTGGGGCATGGAAAGCTGGACAAATGTCAGAATAGTCTGGGGCGACCTGGGAAAATGTTTTAAAACGCTGGGGTAACCGTTTTAAGCTGCTCGCGTAGCGTGCTGGCCGATTCTAGCGTATAAATATATACGCATACCAACAGTTGTGTTTTGTATACATGTTTATGGTTTTATCGCTATTCATATTCTCACGGTAGCTCTCACTCATTCATGCATTGAAAAAGTCAACTTTCGCAATCATATTTTTTCAAAATAAGCAACAATGAAGCCAAGCTAAACTACAAAATTACCAATTGGTTTTGATAGGCCGTAACAGCCGTGAAGACGGTTTCAGGGAAGATGTACGTCCGGAATTTCTCCGTCTCGAGGTCACCCATAAAAGCTCCACTAGACATCATCCCCTCACGCCATTTGACCAGATGAACCCTCGGTTGATACCTACGAAATAATATTACGAGTTTTTAAAGGCGCTTTATTCACCTCCCTTGTAATGTAGAAATAAAATAGTAACATAATATTCTCACCTGTGCATGCTATTAAGAATGAGATGGGAAACCTGTGAAAGGACAAATAAATTTTGAAATAAATGCACAACAATGGAATCAACATTGCTTGTAAACTTACATGACCATGCTTGTCCATTTCGTTGTTAGTTAATTTGACCTTTTCAAAGGAGACACTTTGTTTCTTGAGTTGTTCACCGGTGAATGGAGAGTCGGGATGAATGTACATTCTACTCGGAGCCGGGGGATCAGCCTTTCCCGCAACGAGCCAACAACTTCGATGATAGGCATAACGATACCTTTTGTTATCCACGGGAACAATGTCCAGAAGAACTCCGAAGCGTTGGTCCAATAATACTTTACTGAAAACTAGGCGTAAAGTTGGGAACATTCTCCTTTGAAAGAGATAAAAAATATAGGAAATTAGTTAATAATTATACAATATGCATCATCAATTTTAAGCATACTTTCATTGTTATCAAATCATGTAAATCAAGTCATCGTCATCACATAAAATATGCGCTTAAATATGCACTAAAAACTAATAACATTTCCTCAAAAATCATAAGTTGCTAGTTGTATTTATCTGGATTTAAATGTACGGTTAGTCATATTAAGCTCATAAATAACAAAAAATTACATCAAAATTTATTTCTTATGTGTGGATATTTAACCAATTATTTATTGACCAATAGTTTTAAAATACGATTACGATTTCGGATGTGGTTAGTAGATTTAGATTTAGAATGTACTTAATACTAAGTACTAATAGTACTTTCAAAAAACATAACTCTGTAAACAAAATTCATTTACTTTTATAACTATCGACAAAACGCACAAGTTGAGTATCAGTAGACTCCATGTGTTAGCAGCTTTGCAGTAAAAACCAAAATTAATTGTAGCAAACAAATATGACATAACAAGAATTGATTTTTCCTACAGATTTCTACCTAAAAAATTTCTTGCATAAAACTTTGTCAAATGACTTGATATGCATAATATGCGATATGCAATAAAACTCGAAAATATGATATGCGCTAACAAATGGTGTTTAAATGCCTTGTTCGGATGCATATCAAAGCTTATCTTCATTAAACAAACTATATGAGATATGCAATTGCATAGACTCTCTCCCTCTAGCATTCATAGGATACTTTTCATGAACCTTCAATCACATTTAATTTTTGTATCGACTCCACGACACGAAATTGAAATTTAATGGAAATTTACAACACGCTTAAAACCTTGTGTACTCCCATCTGCTTTCTTTCTTTCATTATTTTGGAGGAAGGTGTTCACGAAGGAGCACATTTTATTTTTTCTTGGTTTTTTTTGCAGAAAACTAATTTTAATTAGTTTCACGACAATTAAATGCTATAATGGAGAACGTGAGGTGTACAAAGTGTAAAAAGCGGTTTGACAGCACTGAGAAATTACTTATTCATAAACAACAGGATTGTATTCAGTGTCCCAAGTGTTCCAAGTGGATTTCAGCCAGTGATAAGCATGAATGTGTATCTAAAAAATGTGATAAATGTGGAAAACTTGTCACAATATCTCAGTTAAGTAAACATTTGCGTTTGCATAAAAAAGGTGAATTGAAGCATCTTCCACAGTCGCACAAAACAAGAGCCAATTCAAAAACTAAATCAGGTAAGATCGTTGTGTGACGGCGGTCGTCTTGTAGAAACTAATTATTTCAATGTTTTGATTTAATTGAATATTTTTTTCAAGTAAATGTTTTTTTTTTTAACTTCTAGCAAAATGTCCACAATGCAAACTAAAGTGTTCCTCGAAGAAAGCCCTGGATCAACATTTACGGGATGAGTGCAAACAGTGCGATCAATGTGAAAAATTCTTCTCATCCCAAGAAGCCCTGGAGGACCACGACTGCAAGCCAAGGAAGTGCAGTGTATGCGGAAAGGTGTTCCTAAGACCTAATCGACTAATTGCACACATGGTGACGCATACAGGAGAGAAACCATTCGAGTGCAGGCCATGTGGGAAAAAATTCAAGTTTCAGAAAACCTTGACGGAACATGTGAAAAATGAACACTTAACTGACTGTAAGTCTTCTTACTGTTTTATATACGTCAAAGTGGCAGGAATAATTGCACGAGTAGTAATAATTTCATTGCAAAAAATATTTCAGTCAAGTGTCAACAATGCAGGAAAGTCTGTGCATCCCAAGAAGCCCTGGATCAGCATTTGAAGGAGGAATGCCAGGAATGTGTCAAGTGTCGGATCTTCTTCCCAACGAAGGAAGCCTTGGAAGCCCACAAGTGCAAGGCAACAAAGTGCAATCTTTGTGGGGAAGTGCTGCCTACCCCAAAGCAATTAGCCCAACACCTTAAGACGCATGGGACTGACTACCGCTTTGAGTGCAGATTCTGTGGAAAGAAGTACTCTAATGAGTTATCCTTCAAAAACCACATACACCTAAAACATGGAACGAGAAGTAAGGCATTGTGTGATTAAAATCAATATTGTCGAAGAGTTGATAGATAATTTTATGAGTTGACTTGTTGTAACCTTTTTTTCAACAAAACAATTTCAGGGAAATGTGTTCGTTGCAACAAGCCATGTGCCAGCCAAGAAGGCCTGGATAACCATTTAGCGAACGAGTGCAAACAATGTGACCAATGCAAAAAGTTCTTCCCATCCCAGGAAGCCCTGGAGGACCACGTATGCGTGCCAACGAAGTGTACCGTATGCGGAAAGAATTTTAAGAGTGCAAATCATTTAGCCAATCACATGATTACGCATCGAAATAAAACCATTTTCGAGTGTATTTATTGCGACAAGACGTACCCCGTTAAAGGTTCCTTGAAAATGCATATGCAACGAAAACATGGAAATAAATCAAAGGACAAAGAAGGTACATAACCCCCTACATCACATTTTTGCATACTATTTTTGTTGCTTGTAACTGAATAAGATTTTGTTCCAAAAAATATATTTTCAGTCACTTGCGCAAAGTGTAAGAAGATTTGTGCCACGCAAGAAGAATTGGATACCCATTTATTGGAGAAATGCCTGGAATGTGTCAAGTGTCTCCTGTTTTTCCCAACGAAGCAAGCCTTGGAAGTTCACAAGTGCAAACCTAAAGTTTGTGATGTCTGCGGAAAGAAGTGTAAATCTGCAGGCCATTTAAATCAACACATTCTTCAACACAAAGTTGGACTACGCCACCAATGCAAGTTTTGTTGTAAAAGGTTTACTGAAATAAGGTCCTTGAGGTCTCATGAAAAAATCATACACAGGCTGATTTTACAACCAACATCGGACCTGTGGAAGTGTCAAACTTGTGACTTTGTTGTCAAAAACGTCCAATCTTTTAAATTACATCAAAGATCTCATTGGCGTTGCGAGTGTGGCCAACAGTTCCAAATGCGCGCTTACTACAACTTGCATAAAACTTGGTGCGGAAAAAAATGCAAATACTGCGGACACGGCTTCCTGTTCACGAAAGTTTCATTAATGAATCATCAACGCACTTGCAAGAAAAGAAACGACTTTCAATGTTGTCATTGTCAAGAATTTTTTACTGACAGAAAAGATTACATCACCCACGTCAGAAATTTTTGTCCCAAGCGTAAGTTTTCTTACAAGTGTCCTTGTTGCAAAAATTCTAAAAACTTTGATTCAACTAATTTATTGGAAGTTTTGGAACACGTCATGAAGTGTAAGCCCCATTTTACTCGAAAGAATGCGAATTGCTACTTATGTGACATTCCGGTTATCAAGAAACTCATCTCATACCATATTCAAGATGAACTTCTCCATTCACGCTTATTCAAAGACATTCCTTGTACCTTCAAATGTGGATCTTGTGAAATTGGATTTCCATCTAAGGATTTATTGGACTTGCACAACCAAATGGAGCACCCCTGCTTAGTTAATGTACAAAAGTCATGGAACGATGAGCTACTACTGGATCTCGCCGACATTCATATG
>JAQFZG010004313.1:0-11977 GCA_034695465.1 Entomobrya nicoleti
GATAGTGAAGTTTGGGAAGGGCATGCTTCTATGAGACATTCGGCGATTATTTATTAACCTTCTAGCAGCCCGGTATTATATGACGGGCCAGTTCAACTAGTGTATATATATATATAGTGTATATACATATTTATATCATGCATAGCTATCGGCTATCGATTACAGTAGTCTATGACGTCAATTTAGCCTTCTTCATACTAATAGCCGTTCGTTAGATAGTATGTGTGACAATTGATTAATATCCTTTTCATTTTTATGATATCCTTACAGAAGCAAAAATCCTCTGTTCATGTTCTTGATGCTCGTAGTTCTTCTACTTATATTTTGCTTTTCCTGCGGAATGTGTCACAGATATTGCAGGCACAACAATGACAGAAGAAATCCTCATAGAGTAGTTGCAGGTAAGCTATTACTCATTCTAACCTCAATACATTGACCACAAATTTTTATTTACAATTTTTATTTTCATTTTAAAGAACCCATTGAAGCAAATACAAGATCATGCATCAGTATAGTTAGAATAGACCAAAATTCAAGCAATAATAGCAGGAGAAGCAGCACCACGAACAATGGCAATAACAACAACAATTCACCCCGAAGAGCATCTGGTGGCTTTGTTAATCCTCTGGCTCCTCAAAAATCAAATGACGTTCCACCGGAATATATGCCACCACCACCGTACAATGAATGTGTAATTGATATCAACACACTAGAAAAAAAGTTAGACATGAAGGAATAACTTATCTAAATAATTTAATGAGTTCAACAAATTTGAAGCCAAAAAATGCATCAGGAATAGGATTAAATGTTAAGTGCAGATTTAAAATGTGACATTACTGTGATGCTTTAACAAACCAATATAAGACTGTTAAACTGTTTAAGTTGTTAGTATGTTATTTGTGTGCCTCTGATATATTTTAAACAATCATAACTATGTATTTGTTTATGTATGAATGCACATGTACATATATGTTTTTAGCAGCAGCTGTACTATAATTTTGACCTATATCATAAATAACTGTGTAGAGTAAATAAAAAGATTGTTATACCCAGAGCTTCAAAAATGTATTTCAATATTAAAAGTAGCTGCCCGACCCGAATACCAGTATGTATGCTTCTCGACTTGAATATAGCTTGAAGTTCTAGTATCACTTAACCTTGAATAAACAAATACACAGTATTCCATTTTTATTTCCTTTCATTCATTTGATTTAATTGTCTCGTAGCATGCATCCACATCTACCATTCGTGTTTCCTGTTTTAACCCATTTGCCAAGCTACAATGGTCTGGTGTAATCGTCAAAATGGAATTTTAATAGTTTCCCAATCATCCAAATGCCGCATATGAATAGAACCAACATAAATACTTTCATACTCCTAACCGAAATGCTATAAATATTATATCAGCTTTTATACAAAACGAACACAGTTCAAATTTGCTTCGATCATTTTGATCATCAAATGCAATGCAGCAACCAAGCTAAGCTATAAGTCGGAGCGGGGCTAGAGCTGCATTATATCAGACTACGTTGCTCCTTACACCTTCCGAATGAGAAGGTAGCATGGCATGGCAGGTTGACGCTTTATTGGCAAACAACTCAGCACATCAACTCTCAATGGGACAAATAAACGTCATAACGAGCACCATTCAAGAGAACCTTTTCTTTTAACGACACGCAAAGAAAAATACAACCACAGCAAAACAGCAATGTATACTGTAGACTACTTGTACAAAGCGTAGGTGTAAAAATATTGGTGATGGAGGTAAATACCAACAACTAATAGTCTCCCCACAAACTTGCTATCCAGAGTGTAATTGAGAAAGCCATCTAAAATAGTGACAATGATTTTGATTAGCTAACTCCTGCTTCAATCTTCCAGAAAAAGTGTTTTCTACACACGCACATTTACCTTCACAAACACGTGCTACATACATAAAAGGGCAGAGTGAAAAGGTGCAGCAGTCACATAAAAATATAGGGACTACTTTTTAACAACATCATGTTTCACTAAAAAGAGGTAATCGTTAAGCTATTAGATTATTTTGTGTGTCGTAGTCGTAGTCAACATGAACTTTCTCACCTTTTAACCACTTATTATGTACATAAGAAATAAAAACTTTGGTGCTAACCAGTTAAAATGCTACTTGTAAGTGTATTTATACTATCTGACCAAATCCTCTTCAGGAAACCAACAATTTGTATAATGGTTAGTGGTGCACAGACCGATGACGAAAGTTTAGTCATTGCATTGGATAGTTTTTTTTGAACGAATCCATCCCCTTTTCTGTTATTTTTTCGTTCTGTTGTAGGGTTACGTTGTATGTAGCGATGGATTAGGAACAGTTTTTGGTTCTTATCCCGAATTCTACACAGGCATTTTGAAAGCAAAATAAATTGGAGGAGAACTCAAATTGAAGGAAAAGAGCCACAAAAAACAGAATACTTGAAGCATTTGTATTCAAACAGTTTGCTGAGCCTGCATAAAATATTTCCCATGGTCGATTTTCACGTAAAGGTATAACATAAACAGCAAATCAATTTATCAATTAGCTGATACACAAACAGTGTAGTTTTCGGATAGTATACTTTTTTACTGTATGACTTGCTTTATACCTTGAAGAACTAGACTTCATATATTCCATTCATTGAGAATATAGGCACATGTGTTTAATGTGTATGCACTGAAACATTTTACATTCTCTTAAAAAAACTTGTGTATCAGACAAAGATGCATGGCTACCTTCTCAAGCAAAACATCAATGTTGTCAGTCTACCATAAAGAAACACTTCAACAAAAGCTGGTTTTCCCTTTTGGGTTTACTTCTCTATACTTCTTTTTAGAAAGCCGGATGAAAAATGAATGACACGATGTAAAAGTTAGATATAGCTTTAGTTTCACATCAAAAGCACGTGAAATGTTACACTAAACAAGTCTTATTTAGAAAAAAAGTAAGCAACAAAGTTTATGGAAGAAAAACTCGGATAGTTCATCCATGCTACATTGTATCCTTTTTTACGGATGACAACAAAGCAACATGTCACAAAACATGTCTCTTTTTCTGCCAACAGAGCAAAAAATGTGCACCTTTCATGAAACCAGTGAAAGATGAGGGGGAAATAGTAATACACTTAAATCCAGGTGTCTGGTTACATGCATGTTTAGAGCCGCACATTGTTATGTAGAATTTCATGTCTCTTAAATATATAGGCAGCCTATTATTGCGTTACAATACAACACAATGCGTATTTAAATAGATATGTAGTATTATTAAACTTACTACAAATGAAAATTTAATTAATTACAATTATTATTTGTTTTTTTCGAGATCATTCTTTAAACAACATGACTATTATTGCAAAACCAGATATGCTGATAATTTCAAGCTGAATTATTTATTACAAATCCCTTTTCTTAAACAAGCGATAAATGTAAACGACAACAGAAGTCAAGACAAGAAAGCAAAATAAAGATTTTATTGTTGTCTATTTTCTCTCAGACTTTGATCCGTATTTTTATAAAAAAAGCACAGTTCAGTTGTAAAAGTGACTTTTCCTTCCTTTCTCTTCTTTTTATGCTGTCCGTTTCTCATTCGTCCTTGTGTCGGGAAATCTAAACAGAAAAAAGACACAAAAAGCGACACAAAAAGCGACTATCCCACATTGAAAGAAAAACATGGGACGTTTTCTTAGCACGATTTTGTGCGAAAGAGAGCAGAACCCTTGAGACGACGAGGATTCTAAAACACAGAAGTTTCTTTTTACCACCACCAGTGACAGTGGGGAATGTTGAGTGATGATGATGTTCAAAAGAAAGTACATATAGTGCAACCAGATTTTCTTCAGTAAATGGGGAGAGTGTATTTTGTGAAAAGCAAACCGACAGAAAGTGAACAACAGGGAGATGCAGTACATATAGATTGGAGATGGTGACAATTTTTCCAAATATCCCGAATATTCAGTTTCCGTCCGGGCAAGCCAAACTATCCAATCATCAAGCCTGTGTGTATTAGGTTTTTTGTGTATTTTATTGTTCTTTTTTTTCTTCCTCGTGTGTACAAAAATCATAACATCTACTAGCCAGAGAGATAAAAAAATGACTGACTCGCTGCTTCTAAAAATAAAAGATGCTACCAAATTTGACACGATCATATTATATATTTGTTAGGCTTTTGAAGGTATTTTGTGTTTTTGGTAAGTAGCCAAAGGATTTTATTTTACTAGCGTCACATAAGGAAGCCGTCGTCAACTGACTTGACTAGATACACTAAACATAAGTGTGTATAGCATTGTTCGATTTTTATAGAAAATAATCAAGGAAGTTGTTTAGAAAAATTCTAGGCCATTCACGTGTGCTACCGCCTTATCATTGATGCATGCTGCAACATTGTCCCGGCTTCCAGCAAGGCTTACATCGTAAAAAAATTGTCCGAAAACTGGTCAAGTTGCCACTTCTCTCTGTTCTCTATGTAGCAGTATTGCCATAAAAGAATGAAAAAATGATGGTAAAAATAGTACTTAAATAGGGTAAAATAGTACTTAAATAGGGTATTTCATAACCAGAAACTGCATGTCCATAAAGAAGGATAGTGAGAAGCAAAAAGCACATGCATAAAAAAATGCGCCTATACACGTATACCACATACATTACAAATGTGTATATTGTCCTATCATAAAGAAAGGATAAATGACATTTATAAAGTACGACAAAGTCTTTCTTCAAGAGGCAGGGACATGACACGGACTCTGACATCATGTTTCATTCTTCTGTTGCAACCGTTCTATATAAAACGCAGTTAAGCAGAAGGGAATCCTTGCGAAAAGACTAATATTATGAAATGTATACTTTTGTGCAAGAAAACACTAAATTAACAGCTCCTCAATATACCAAACTATATGCATGCATGTACCTAGACATAGGCGAACGGATATGCAGTAATAACTACGCACTTCAAGCTTCCGGGAACATACTTATTAAAAGGTACACACAACACACAAACAAGGTTCTTCGAGTACCAGATGTACTAGTTCCACGAGCTATATTCAGAACGCTCCTAATAAAATATTTCTAAACCACTCGGCTAGTCAAGTTGAACAAGTCTCCCTCCATAATGTGTACATGTGTGCTTCATGTAGCCAGGAAAATTGTGATTGCCGGGCTAAAAACGGAAGGGAAAATGTCCCGTTCTTGGAAGAGTCTTTAGATGCTGATGTGATGGTAGTGCCAACAACAAGAAAGGCAACTCCATGTGAATACAAAAACTGCAAGCAATCGCAGTTTATCGATATTCACTTTACGAAAAAATGTGAAGCTGGGCTTTGGACCTTAACGTTCATAAACATCCCCCATCTTGTCCTACAGGCAACTTTCTTACAATTTTCTTGCGTTGATGCAGCAGAAGGAATAATATCACACGTACGTACTCTCTTTCTCTCTCTCTCGATCCTTGCCTTGTCCATTTCCCATTTTGTAAGTACCAGTCAGCAGTATATAGAGAAAAAGGGCATTGGCATTCCTTCTGCTAAAAAGCACATGAAACGTGTTAGAAAAGCTGGGAAGGACACAAGGGACAAAAAAAGCTTGTTCTAGAAGACTAAACAAGATGATCAACATGACCAGAACATGCATTTTATGGTTGTGTAGGTATATGTTGGACAAGACAAGGCTTTTCCTTTTGCTACTATGATGCTGGTGCTCTTGTAAAACTTGCCACTTCACCCATTACAAATATATTTCTATGTGAATGAAAGGCACGAGACATACGTGTCGTGTGTGAGAGTGTTAGAGAGTCAGTGCTCTCTCGAAGAACGCATTTTTCTCTCTCCTTCTTTTTATACACACTGTAAAAAATGTGTCCGACGACGACTAAACCAGAGAGTAGCTAGAAATTTTTACATCAAAATTCTTTGCATTCGTTGTTTGCATGCTGGTTCATTTCATCTCATTGCTAACAGCCCAAGAGTTAAAAAATATTTTGATACATGAATACATACATATTACCTTATTTTTTAAAAAGAAAGCTTGTATAGTAAATACATGCATAAGATTTTGTAATGCGCCAAGAGAAATCGTGTGTACGCACGGCAAACTCCGTGATGGATAATATATTTATTACTTTTGCCTGGTGTGTAGTTGTAGTATTTGCGTACATGTAATATTAAAGTAATAACACAGTGTACAAAGGCGACAATGTTTTTTTCGTTTCCACTTTCCACCGGAGAGATCGGGGACCTAAAATTGTGTGTCTGTGCTAAGAGGATAATAGTATGTTATTCCTACGCTGCTGCTGATTTTTACATCCCGAAAAAGTAAACGGTACAGGACAAAAAAGGAAAGCGTTCACAGAGTTAAGAGAAGGACACAAAAAAAATCATCATCCTCAATCTTGCAGCAGCGACTCGATTACATAATGTCGTGTGGAATCATGCATGTACGTGGACTAGCAGTGAGCTCTCTACTTTCTTCATCCCCTTTTAGATGTAAAGTTTATTTGCACCTTTTAGTAGTCCAATAATAATGCATAGTAATTCTCGCCTCTTTCATCTAACTCCTGAGAGAGATGGGTGTATGTTGAATGCTTGTATTTTCTAGTGGGAAAGAAGTACGACGAAAGTACTACGATGCAGAGATATTGATAAAAACTCAGTTTTACAGAAAAACGGTACCTGACTATGTACGTAGCCACTTTTTTTTACTACATGAATGTTTACCTACTTTGTTGTCTATTTAATGTTGCCGTACATCGACCCAGAAGAAAAACGACAATGCACCCAATCCACTATATGTACAAGCTTTATATCAAATGGATTGGGATGGCATATATATTTTATATTTAGAGCGGTGAAAATTCTACCACCACAAAAAATACAGAGAACGCGACTAATGTTATTTTTAGAGAAGAAATATATTGCAGGGGAAATTGTCAACCTTGGCACGAAGACACGAATAGAGAGACCGAATTTACTTGGGATGACATTTTGGTGTAGTAAACTACAATAAAAAGCACAGATTTACTAACAAAAATGTTTTCTAAATGATAATGTGTGTATAAAAGTATGAAAGGCTGGATATAGTTATAGAACATACCTTTAAAAAAATACTGTTTGACACTTTTTTCGCGGTGACGTGTCACACTAACTGAACCACTTCAAAAATATACAAAAAAAAACGAGTCAAGCTCAAGCTCTTTCAGCTTTCCGGATCAAATCCTTTAAAAGCAATTCTAACCTCGGGGCAGAGGGATACCAAGAAGAAAGGCACATGGAAAAAAAATCCTCGGGACAAAAATCTTTGTAAAAAAAGGCCATCAAAATGCATTCAATACATTTGCAATACCACATGGTATACATTTTATATACACTAAGCTATATTAGTTGTTCCACTGCCATCGTCTCACTTTCTTTTCACTCTTTTCTTAAATTCAGTGAGACTCATCCATAAGTACATAATTCGACCAAAAGCAGTAAATTCATTGGAGGGGTTAGTGTCTCATATGATCACAGACGACCTGGCTTTGGCTCTGTGTGCAGACAGAATAGGAAACAAACCAATATTAAGTTGGGAAAGAAAACAGCCGAGATCTTATAGTTAAGGCAGAGAAGAAAAAGTGGAAGAGACGAGAAAGGGAAGAAGTGTAGATCTTTCCCTTTTTCCTCTTGTTTTCTGTTTTCTCACGCACTTTTTTTCTATTACTTATGTCAGTTCACTCTCTTGCTCTTTCCTTATCTAGTTTCTCTATTTCCTTTTATCTAAAAGTGTACAAATACCTATATTAGAAAGAAAGAATCTCAAGAATATTCTCAATCCAAATAATATGGAACAACAAGGAGTGCTATATATATGTATATAGATTTAGAGCTTTCTTTTCTTTATGCAGGATTTTTTTTTCTTACAATCACTTTCCCGTAGTTTTACTTTGCCGACTATCAACAAGCAACAGCTAAAAAGCAGCAAGTGGTAGGGGCATTAGACGTCATCCATCCTCGCAGAAGGAAGGAAAACTTGTGCAGAGAGAGAAAAAAATTGTGGAAGGAGGTAAAAGAGAAAATATGTGATTCCCGATATTCACCCGGCTAGAGTTTCAATATCCTTTTTCTAGTCCCAGCGTGAAAAGGAAAAAAAACGAGAAAAAGAAAAAGAAAACGAATACACACCCTTTTTGACTATGCAAAAATCTAGAGATGCAACCTGGCTAAGCCTGCTGAGTCTTTCTCCAGCTTTTTATACAAATTTACAACTTTCATATGGAAAAAGTAGGATGGATATTTGTGTGTAGTCTGAATAAAGTATCTGTTTATATGCACGCACACAACACCACTATTACAGCAAAAAAAAGAAAAGTTCGCAATAGAATATGAATAAAAGAATTTCAACCAGAATTTTTATACAAACATTGAAAAGGATGGATGATGGTGGTGGTTGAGAGAGAGTAAGCAGTAAATGGACATACGATAAATAAATACATATATGTATGCACAATGCAGTTCAGGTTAATTTAGTTACAAGAAAGTCCATGCTATCTTATATACCTGCATATACATGCTTCATAAAAAATATGGGGAAGAAGAAGTAAGAGATCAAGTGGTCATTGCAGGCACGCATAGTTGACAGCGATGGTTTCGTGCTCCGTCATAGAAAACGGTGAATGTATTCTCTCTTCGTCCAAATATGTACATTTTAAGAATACAATTTAGTACTCATTTTTAAATTTTTTATCTTTGTATTCCTATAACCATCCTAAAGAGAAAAAAACAGATACATATTTCTCTCCTTTGTATATCAAGTTCACTTGAAACCAGCCACCATAAAGTGAAATGTTAAACGATGGTGATGGCTGGGCAAGAGAAATTTTGGTAGTGGTCTTCTGACTAAAATGAAATGTATGTGAACTTAAGAAAAAACGCTCAAGGAGAACGAAAAAGGGTGGCAGTGGTGGTAGGACAGTAGGTAGGGGTGTCTTGTCCCCTTGTATAAAAAAAACCACGAAGAAGCGAAGAGCAACAGCCTTTTCCAGTTTCTTTTCTATGATGCTCGTGTATTCTCTCAATTGAAGAACAAGTTTAAGATGGTACGATGATGATGCATGACATGGCTAGCCTTTATTCTTCCTTGGGCTTTTCTTTTTCTAAGCAATAACTTGTTGTGCATAAATACATGGATGGATAAATAGAAAGCTTTTTCTTATACTTGTTTATAGGGTATTTTTTGTTGAAAAAAGCACAGCAGAAGAGAAGAGGATTGTGGAAAAAAAATGTAGGATGGGTTGGTGAAGAGGAGAGAAACTCAGAAAAGCAAGCATGCATGCTTCCTCCCTTTTTTGCTCTCTCTCTACTGCTGTTTCTCTCCCTTTACCACTCGAAAGATGAAGTGCATGTTTCCCCACAATTTCACACTGTAATGGTAATAATAATCATCAGGGGAAAAAGAGGATAGTTTCACAGGAGTTTTGCAAGTGAAAGAAAAATGGCCTTCTGGTGGCATGTATCCTGTATTTTGTGTCTGTAATATGTAGACGATTTCGTTTATTTTATATTTTTTCTACAACGAGAAATAAATGTAAACCTTGATGAAAAACTAACTTTTATCTGATTTTTTAAAAATCATCACATGGTTCTTCATGCTTACATAACTATTAAAAAATATTTTACCATAAATTCCATAAAAATAATAACTTGGGTAGTAAATGATACTGTAATCAAGATAATAACTAATCACTAAAGAGTATGTTGAGGCTCAAAATAGCTTGGTATAATGTAACATGTTTTAAGGATGATACCCATGCACCATCCACTTAGGACCTTTTAAATGAGCAAGTCATTATAGTGCATCTAATCAGTGCTCACCAGGAGCATCCACTTTGTTTATTCAACGGTTTTTTGGGTATTATACTTCTACTCATTTCAATTTAGATAAAAACTAAAGCCTGGTATATTTCACATTGTATGACCTTTTATGTATTTTCAAACAAAAAACCACATACTTTCTCAGAGAAATTACACATTTTATGGGTAATGCATACGTTGAAGCTCTAAGTATATTTGTATTGCATCATAAATAAGATAAGAAGGTTATTATTGTTAGGTTAAATCTCCAGCACATTAAAGTAGCGCAAAATTTCCATGAATCTTCGTATAGGAATAGGTCAGACTATTTGTTTTGTTGAAATTCTACACATGCTTTCTTAAGATGAATACGGAGAGATTTGTGCAAAATTCACTTCAAATTAAAATACGATGTTACTTTTCAAGTAGCTGTATCCATTTCTGAATACTCATTGCCACATTGTAAAACTACAATTAACTTGTATGCTACTTTCTTACTTCCTTAAGCTATTATCATTATCTTGTTGATACAGGAGTAGTAGTTATCCAGCCAGCAGCCAAAAAAGAAGAGAAAGAAGTTGATGTCTAGTTGATATGCTGAGAGTATTATTACGTAATGCAGCATCACTCTTCATTAATAATTTACCAGAGTACACGAGTAGATTCAATGTGAAAGCAAAATAGAAAACTACAGTCCTCCAAGAAAATCTGATGATTTTATCCCTAATAGGCACACTATGTGGTTTTGTCCAAATGAGCTTGAGCTTTGAGAGAGGAAGAGCAGCTAGAGAAAAAAAACATATAAGCTTTTGCTGCTCCTTTGCGTTAATCTTGACAAGATTGTTGAAGCTAAAATGATGATGATGATGACAATGATGCTGTTGCTCAACTCCTCTCATTTTCGGTGGTGGGAGATGTTGATCAACTCTCCTCCAGATCATGATGATGATGATGAGTAGTGTTTGATAAGCGAAGGATATGGCGTCAACGAAAATGATGTTGATGGTGGCAATGTGATGTAGGTTGTTCTAAAGTCATATAAAAGTGACTAGATAGAAAGATTCCATTTATAATGTGTGTATATAATATTTGTGTCTTGTGTTCTTTCTAACACCACCACCAACTTTACTGACTGACGATAATGATAATAGTGAAATGTGAGGATGATGATCATGATGTTTCATGGCCTTGGTTTCACTTTTCTTTCCAAGCAGCATCATATATAGCTTGGCTTAGTACACCCCAGTCTTGTCTTGGCTCTTGCCTTTCCACTTTTGTTCATCCCTTCTTCCTAATCTGATATCCGTCGCATGACTGCTACCGCATATCAACTAGATATACGCGTGCATATATAAAAATGAATGGTAGGGTATTTCTCACGTATAAAAAGTTGCATATATTGTAGTACTAAAGTTTTTTTTGTACTTTTTACATACTGGGATATATGATGATCATCATCTTCATACAATTATAACCGTAATTCTTGCGTTTTCTTTTTACTAATGTTTTTTGTCTGCTTGTGCATGCATGAGCTCTTGAGAAAATTGGGAAAGAATAATACTTTTTAGAACAAAACTACGATAAAGGATTTCTTGCATTTAGCATGCTAGCTTAACTTATTTCTCGCCATTTTTCCTCATGCTTTCCCTCATTTCTTTTTTTACGAAAGTTTCATGCTATAAATACTGCAGCTATATGCCTATTTTGTCTTTCTTTATTTTTTTTGTATTTCCAAAAATAAAAATGAAAACTCACAAAAAATACGTTTTTTGTTTCCTCTACAAGCAGCCAACTAAAGCTGTCTTTCCTTTAATGCTAAAATGCTGGTAATCTAGCGCTAGGGGCTGCTTCTTTTAGCAAATTTTATTACTCACGGTCTCTTCCTTACAAGCTTGATCACACAGTTTTTTTCTTCCTCAATTTGGAAAATATGCTTGCTTTTTGTGGGATCTATTAGTTGAAATGATACTTCCTTGCTGTATATATTATATTTTTATAGAGATGAACTTTGGTTTTCCATATTCTAATATCTAAAATAAAAACGAAGGATTTTCTACGCCACGTGATAAGATTATGGTCCTGTAAAATATTATGTATGCAATCGAATAAATGAACGAAGTGAAATACACATGTTATTCGATTGGTTATTCGGAGAG
>JAQFZG010004314.1:0-11977 GCA_034695465.1 Entomobrya nicoleti
GAAAGTTAATATCTTTAAATCAATTGCCAAATCGACCGAATATCTCTCTAATAGCTAATACCTTTCCAATTGAAATCCAAACTTTCATCTGCAGCTTCATCATCAGAATCAGAATAATTAGAGCACTCCCGAAAACCTTTGACACTCAAAATAAACTCAATCGAGTTTTGGGGTAGGGTCTCCTGCAGATTGAGAAGTCCTTCAAAAATGTCCGCATGGTCGTCTTTCGTTTTCGTTTCAATCATCAGTCTTCCGGTGTTGGATGAAGTCAAAGTTAAATGAGTGAGTACACGAGTCGCTGATCGCCTATTTAATTTTAAAATATAAATATTTTATTTCTTAATAGTATTAATTTAATGGCGTACTGTGAAATGTAATTGTGAATCAGTTAGTTAGTATAGCGAATCTGGTTCTGTTTAAAAAATATTACCCTTTATTAAGTCTCTTTGTCAAATCAGTGTTTCCGAAGAGTAAATCAATCCAGTTTCCGCGAAAACGTCCTGTCCATATGGATGAATAATCATCATCATCACTCCCATCACCAATTACAGGGTAAAGGGACAAACTGTAGCTGGAATCATTTGTTTTGCTTATCGAATCAACTTTCTTCTTCTTTGACTTCGACTCCATATCGTTTCGGAACCGTGGATTCCTAAACCTTATTTTAGGTGAGCGAAGTAAGTTTAACTCCATTCTAAATCCCTAGCTGTGGAGGTATTAATTTGGTTTAATTATTAAAACTGAACTATGAGCTTTTTAACTACTAAATAAATAGTATGTAGTAGTCCGTCAATTCATTTAACTTTCAGCTGACTTTGCTATGCGTGCATTTCGGCTGAATAAGACGGGAAATCAAACTTGCCGCTGAAACTTCACTAGTTGACTTACATGTTCCCTTGTCACATTCTAGCTGCTTGTTTTTTCTTGACAGCTGATTAGATCAGCAAGTGGAATTGAGAACCAGCCGTTGTTTAGTTCTAAATATATTTTATTTACAAGTTTAAAAAATATTTATAAATCTCTGAAATTCCAACTTTAAAATTATTGCTCTTCCTCTACTCTATACAGCTTTACTCCATCCCTTCCTCCTCCATCTCCCCCTTCCCCATCAAATGCCCCGGCACCCTCCCCTTCGCCCATCCCCTCAACGCACTCGGCGGATAATAAGTCCCCTCCTTCTGCAACTCCTTCTTCTTGAAATCCGCCCCCAGCACCGTCGGCCCCCTCAAAAACGCCTTCCTCTTCGGCCTACTCCCCTCCTCATGATAAATCCTCTGATGTCTCTGCAAATGACTTTTCCTATTAAACGCCGCCCCACATCCCTCCCCCTCACATTTCCACGGCCTCACCCCCAAATGCCCATTCATATGATCCCTCCACCTCACCTCCCCACTAAACTCCCTCCCACACACATCACACTTCCACGGCCTTATCTTCCTATGCACCCCATTCTTATGTCTCGTCAACAACCTCAGCTTAGTAAACTTTTTCCCACATCCCTCCTCCAAACATATAAACTTCCCCTCCATCTTCCCTCCCCCCTCTCCTCCATGTTGACTCTTCCTATGGATCTCTAAATTCTTAAAAGTTCCTCCACACTCGGGACACAGCTCCTTCTCCTTTTCCACCCCTTCGTGTTCCTTTTCCCTGTGCTTTCTCAAGCTCCATCCTCCGCTAAAGTCCTTCCCGCAATCTTCACACTGAATTCTGGACCTCAACCAATCTGGTAACCTGCCAGGCTCCTTTGAGGTCACCTCATCTTTTTCCTCTTGACTCATGTGACTCCACTCGTGATTCCTCCGATGCCTTATCGGCCTTCCACAAATTTTACAAGGAACTCGCGCTTTTTTACTTCTTTCCTTTCCTTCATGAACTGATTGGATGTGAGTACGAAGAGGACCATTGGACTCCCCTCGAAATGGACAGTGTGGACAGGTGTATCGGTCGGTGTGGTATTTTGTTATGTGGCGTCGCATCGCATCCTTGTCGTTTTTAACGGGAGGGGCAGATAAGCAAGAGTTACAGGAGACCTTGGTTTGGTCGGTGGATATTGTGAAGGGGATGGAGCCAACGGTTATCGTGCTTGTGGAGGGGTCCAGTTTGTAGATGTATCTTTTGTAGCCTTCGCTTCTAAAACTCCAGTCTTCATCGTTATCATTGTCGTCTTCAGATAAGCTGTTATCTTGTTCGCCATCCAAAATAAAGTCTTCATCAACTTGAATAACAACTTTTCTTCTTTTTCTTTGGAGTCTGCTGGTTGAAAGCTTTACTTGGCTATCAGCATCATCGGATTCAGATTCTTCGTTAAAAATATCCTCAAGAAAATAGTTATCGTTGTCATCATTCGAATCAGATGAGGAAGGACGTGGTGAAGGCTCATTTGGTTTAATGGATTTGGCGGCCTTTCCGGATTTTTTAGGAGGTTGCGCTTTTGACTTGGTTACCATTTTTTTCTGGGGTCTCACTTTGATTATCTTTTTCCTTTTGTCCTCCTTTTTGGTTGGTTTTCGAGCAGTTTTAGATGAAGTTGTTGGAGCTGATGGTGGTACTGATGGAAGAGACTCCAGGATAGAAGTGACGTCTGGTTTGATATCCGCTTCGGGATTTTCTTCCTCTGGTATGGTGATAGGTAGCTGAATACTGGCCTGATCTGGATGCGGTAGCTGTAAAAAAAACATTAAAAAATATGAACTCATCATTTATTATTAAAATTGTCAGGTTGATTGGTATTAAGTAATTATTCTCGTTAGTTTACGACTACCATTGATTGTGGGAGTGGGAGTAGTTGGTAATCAGTCTCATTATTTACGGTAGAATTAAGTCTGGAAACAGGGATCTTCTTTCTGGTTGATTTTCTGCTACTGCTTCCATCGTCGGATGACCTATTATTATTTGGAGGGCGATGTCTTCGTGGGTTTCCTGTAAAATAAAGTAAAAAAAAACAAAAAAAATCAGAGATCACTTAATAATAACTAGAAACTTTAAAATAGTTTACTTTAGTTCCATTTTAATTTAAAATTAGTTACCACTTTTTACGATCCTGCTTCTAACCCTTTTGTATCTTTGATCCCTTTCGTAAACCCCACTAATTTGGAATGTCTTCTCACACCTTTCCATATTTCCTTTCACAGCCTCCAACCCATTTTCAATTTTCTTCTCCAATTCATCCAGTTGTCGTTGAAGTAGCAGTATTCCCATTAGCTCAGCTTTGCAAACACCACAAAACTTTAAGATATCCCCCCGACCTTCATCATCCCCATCCCCAACACATCCACCTCCACTAACAACCCTTTGTTTACCAATCTCCACTCGAAACCACTTTAAAAACCAATTAAAAAGAGTGACATGATCTTCCCCTGACAAACTGCTATCAAAGTCACTAACTTCCCGTTTTACAATCCTATCAACTTCTAAATCAACCCCACAAATTAAACAGGGAACGGGAAACTGGACAAGGAAATTAACAGGCTCCTCACTTTCCCCATCACCACTACCACCAATTAGTTCACAATTAAATTCTCCTTCCTCCATTTTTAATTTCTTTCAATTAAAAAAAACACGAAAGTTGATAAAAAAATAGTTTACTCTAAAAAAATATTTGATAAGACCAAAAAGAGATTATCTAGCTGTCACGGTCACGTCATCAGCTGTTGTATTTGTGTTTGGGTTTGAGCTTCAGAATCAAACCTGTCTTATACGCCCTACGCAAACAGCTGATTGGAGTTTGTTGATGTTCTGAAATTGAGCAAAGCAATTATTAACACACATCCATCCAATCTCAGCCATATTTCATTTAAATTTAAAGAAAGTGATTAACTAATTTTTTAAATTATTTCCATTCAACAAAATGAGTAGTGGAAAGTGTTTAATTTGTAATGGTAATTTAGGATCATCATCATTATTACCCACTGAACTAAATGACTTTGAAATTGGCTGTGACGGTGTTAATTTAATTGACAAAAATAAATGTGTTACTGTTCCCTCTTTGTCATCGTCGTCCTCATCAACACCACTAATTAATCAACATGTTCATACTATTTTTATATTAAAAACAATTTTTCAACTTCCCTCAACTCGGTTAACTAAATATCTTCAACACTCTCCAAACATTGAGAAGTGGATTACCCTGTGCTCAAACTGTGAACAAGTTGTCAATGATTGTAAATCAATTTATAATGATTTATTAAAAATACAGGAGAAATTATTAGCATCCAGATTAAATCTAATTAAATTAGTGAAAAGGGGTTACAGCAGTGATGATGATGATCAGCTTTGTAGAAAATCCGAACAATATAATGTTTCTCCAGACTCTCGTCGTTTTATAATTAACCGTAAGCAATTAATGAGAATAATTTTATCAAGCCAGATATAATTAATAATTATTTAACTGTTGATTGTTAATTTAGCTCATTTGTTTTGGTTTGTATTTGTTTAGGAAAATACACAGAATTACAAGACAACCCATTTATCACTGGAGACAATCAGGCACTGGATAAACTAATAACCAAATTATCATCAGCAGTTAAACAAGAGGAGGAGGAGGAGGTACCATTGGAAATTAAAATAGAAGACGATACTTCACAATTTCACGAGCAAACTATTTTCTCAAAAATTGGAGATGATGATAATGACTACCAGCAGTGGCAAAATCAACCAGTTTCCGAACAAATCCCATTTTCAAACAGTGAAGATGATAACTCAGATGACTGGCAACCAAAACCTATTTCCTCGGATTCAGATTATTCCCCAAGAACTCCTGAAGGTCCACCAATTAAATCCAAAAGACCAAAAGGTCACCACCGGACGAAATACAATTATCAGTGCTCCATCTGTAACAAAAGCCTGTCCCGTCTGTGCCATCTCCGCCGTCACACCGCCACCCTGCACAAGATAGGCTTCTACAAAAAATATCCATGCGACATGCCCAACTGTTCTAGAAGTTTCCCAGACTCCCACAAGCTAGCCCGCCATAAAAGATCTGTCCACAAAATAGAATTAGTTTACAAATGTCGACGTCCACAGTGCGAACAAGGTAATTGATAATTTTCAACCACTAAATTAAATAGCTAAACTTTAAGTACAAAGTTTTACATAATAATTTACTTTTAATATTTTCCATTTAGAATTTCTAAATCAGAAATCCCGGAAAGAGCACGAGGATCTCCACAAAAAGGACCCCATCTCAATAATCCCATTTGCGTGCTATCTGTGCCGTCGTGATACCTTTTCCACAAAAGCTGACCTCACAACCCACAAAGCTGAAGTACACCATATTCCCCAACGACAGTATCGCCCTCTGAACTCCCCCACCAAGTCTCCAAAGACTAGACCAAATCTTAAACGACGTTCCACTTCCTCCAAACATCAGTGCTCCATCTGCCAACAAATTCTCTCCGGCCCCTTATCCCTTCGACGACATCTAGCCCTCCGCCACAACACCGGCTTCCAAAAAAGGTATCCATGCAACATTCTCGGCTGCTCGAAAGCCTTCCAGGACACCCACAAGTTATCTCTCCATAAAAAGACCAGACACGAGAAACTAGCCCTCCACAAATGTCGACACTGTGAAAAAGGTAATTAATTATAATTAACCCAAGCAATTAAATGGTTCCATATTCATTTTAATCCTATTTTTTATTTAGGATTTTTTAACCGCAAATCCCGGAAAACCCACGAGAATCTTCACAAGACTGACCCCAGATGCCATTTCCCATTTCCCTGTTATCTTTGCCCAGATGGCTTCACCACAAAGGCTGCGCTCGCTCTCCACAAAGTTGAAGTACACAAGCTTCCCCAACCTAAATCTCGAGCTCTGCACCAGGACTCTGCTGACCCTTCAGCCACTTCAAAGCCATACCAATGTCCTCTGTGCCCCTCCAAATATAAATCCGAAGGAAGCCTCCGCC
Source organism: Entomobrya nicoleti (assembly GCA_034695465.1). NCBI lineage: Eukaryota > Metazoa > Arthropoda > Collembola > Entomobryomorpha > Entomobryidae > Entomobrya > Entomobrya nicoleti. The sequence goes on from JAQFZG010004314.1 coordinate 5,907, forward strand.
GACATTTGAAGGAGGCCCACAACCAAAAATCTGCTCGTTCCTTAAAACCTCCACCGCCATCCCGCCACCACTGTCCTCTTTGCCCCTCCAAATTTACCCTTATCAAAAGCCTCAATCGCCACCTCGAGTTTGTTCATGACCAAGAACCAATTTGGACTAATTTTACCAGCGATCCAATAAAACCCAAAGAGACTCCCCATCACTGCACCCTCTGCCCCTCAAAATTTACCGTCCTCAAGAACCTCCAACGCCACCTACAGAAAATCCACAACCAGAAAGTAATCCATCAAAAGAAAACCACCTACGAAACTCCACAACCGTGTCCGTTTTGCCCCTACAAATTTGTATCTCCTGAAAACCTCGATCGACATTTATTGAAAATCCACAACCAAGAGTCAACCGCTGACAAGTCTTTGGAGTGCACCCAATGCCCCAGGAAATTTGCCACCCATGGTAATCTAAGGAAACATTGCCGAATGCTTCACAAAGTGGAACTAGAGGCTCCACCTGCACCCCCCGCAACTTGCGAGACTTGCGGCCTCATTTTCAAGCACAAATATTCGATGAAAAGTCACCAGTACAGTAGTCCAAAGTGTAGACCACTCCACTACAAAGATAACCCTGTTAAGGACACGTCTGCAGTTTGTGACGTATGTGGGGTTAAATTTACAAACAAGCATAGTATGCTGAGTCATGTGAAACATGTGCATGAGAAGAAGTATGAATTTTTTTGTGACAAGTGTCCTGGTGGAAAAGGGTTTCAGAAGGAATACGATTTAAAGTCCCATCTGTTTAGTAAGCATGGTGAAGGGAGGGAGGAGGATTTCAAGAAATGGCTTTGTTCGGAAGAGGGATGCGGAAAAAGATGGGAGACTGAAAAGGAATTAAATTATCACTTGGATTGGCATAAGGGCATCAAAGGATTTATTTGTGAAGAGTGCGGAAAGGGCTTTTATCGGCCAACTTATCTGCGCAGACATAAGAAGGAGGTGCATGGTTGGAAGGGGAAGAAGTGGAAGTGTCAACTTTGTAAACAGGAGTATAAAAGTGAAGAGAATATGAGAATTCATTTGGAAAAGTTTCATTATGGTAAAAAGGGAAAGAAAAAAGTGATTATGAAAAACGATGCTAGTTAACTAAATATTTTAGAAATGTTACAATAAATAAAAATAATTTAATATTTTATTTTAGATTATTATTAGTTATAATGTACGTCATCAGATCACTTGTTGACCTCATGGTGCATCCCATTTTGATCACTTTGAACTTTGAACGCTTTGAACGATTACAGTCAAACCGGGTCACTAGCAGAATAGTCGTCAGCTCAAAAGTGTTTATAACATGCTAGTCTAGAGGAACTGCTCTTTAAGAATATTTAACTTGCTTGACACCATCATCGTCCTACTCCAATTGACTTGGAAAGATTGTTTAAAAGCATTTCCCTTTCCCAAATTAAGTCATCTTATTCACAAAATAATCATTCAAATACTCGGTTCAATTGCACATTTTATGAAAATTTAGCCTTAGATTCGAATGTCTTCCGATTAATCATAATACATAACACATATGTTTGATGCAAATTCATCGCACAGAGTACTGTTTCTCAAACAAGCACATTGTGTTGGTTAGACACATATGCACAACAAGCTACTTTTCCATAATTGTATGCACTACTGAAATGCTGTATTCTTGCTCTTCTGTACCTTTTATTCGCTTTGTTGACCGATGTGCAATGCATAACATACAAACTCAAGTTTGCCATTACAAAGTATTACCTTGGCAGACCATAAAAGATTGACACAGAAACGAACCACAAACACATGATACCGTACAAAATTTTCACACTAAAAAATTTCATTTTTGTGCATCAGGTGGGACAAAACAAACACAAACAGTAAATGTTTACTTTTCTAGTTATTTGGCAAAAGGGCTTTAGGACAGTTTTTAAATAGACTCAATTGGTGTAAAATATAATTTTTTAGTAAACTAGTATATGAAAAGTGAAACTAATTAAAGACTAATAAACCATAATTCACAAAGTGTACAAAAACACTTATCTTTAACTTGCCCAGTCACAAAATCAGATGACAACATTTCAATGTTGCTCAAGTCCATTTTTGAAAATTAGTTTCAAATTTATTGTCAAACTTGAAAACTCTGCCGATTAAACTTTAAGCTTTTTTTATATCGAAAATGGCAAAAATCAAAACTTGTTTAAACCCTGTTAAATGTGCACAGTGCAACGGTAAAATGTTCTGTACTAAATACACTTTAAAGAAACACGTGGAAGCTGTTCATAGTACCAAGCCACGAGTCTGGTTTCCTTGTGAACAGTGTCCAAAGACATTTTTGGACAAAGGGAAACTTGCCATCCATATCAAAAGTGTTCATTATGGACAACGTAACTATGTGTGCACATTTTGTTCAAAATCGTTCACACAAAATGGAAATTGGCATCGTCACATGCAGTTGGTACATTATGGGATCAAGCATGATTGTCAAATTTGTGGAAAAGCTTTTAATGGAAAGGATAACGTAAAACGTCATATTGATGCAGTCCACCGGAAACTCAAGCCATTTAGTTGCCCCCACTGTCAAAAAGAATTCATGTATCGTCGTATTCTAAAAGAGCACATTAATATTCTCCATGAGAATAACGCAAGAGAATTTAAGTGCAGTTTGTGTTCTAAAATTTTCCCAAGATCAAGTGCTCTTACAGTTCATTGTAAACGTATTCATCAGAATGAAAAACGTTTTAAGTGTCACATATGTCCAAGAACATTTCACGCAAAGGCCGAAATGCTGAGTCATCTAAGAATACACACACAATTAACAAAAAACTTTAAATGTCCCATTTGTGGAAATGGATTTGTATCCCAAGACATGTTAAGGGGTCACATCAACAGAATTCATAATGGTTCGGGAAAAGTGTCTTGTGTATTTTGTGAAAAAATAATGAGTGGAAAAGTATGGCTATATGATCATCTTCGAAGACACGTTCAGGAAAAGTCAGTTAGATGTGAAATGTGCTCAAAAGAATTTACGTCAAGTGCTGCAAAAAATATACATATGGTTATACACACAAGAGAATCGCCCTTTAAATGTGAGGACTGCGGAAAACGGTTTCTTAGAAAAGTTGGACTAAAGCATCATAAAATTGTACATTTGGAAGTGAAACCATTTGATTGTATTTTCTGTGGGAAAGGATTTTGCAGTAAATTGAAGGAAGAGCTACATATTTTACGGGAAATTGGGGAGAAACCGTTTTCATGCTCAGTTTGTGAGAAAGGGTTTGTAACGGGGTACTGTCTTAAACAACATTTAATTTCACATCAATCTGAGAACACTTGAATGCAGTGCCCTAAATTCTAACCCAAAGATGCAGTGTGCTATAGATAACTTCAATAGACTATTTCCAATACCTGAAATGGGACGAAGATTTTTAAATAATTAAACTAAATCAAAAACAGTGTAATAAGTTAAATTTTATTCAAACCATTTACTCACCTGCTTAAATAAGATTTTGGCTAAAATTTGTTTCTTCTGTATTTGCTATATTTTCTGATTGCATAATCAAAATTAATTGATTATAACATAAGATCTATTTATAACATCTAAACTACGTCTTATAATATTTGATTTTTTATTGTTAAAATTTAATGTTTAGTAGCAAAAGTAATGACTTTTGTGAAATTGTACGTTTTCAACATCAATTAAATATTTAACTTTATCGACGCCCAACCAATCTCCTGCATTTACCTTACAGTTTCTCTGTTTCGATCACTTGTAGCATAGTAAAATATCAGATATCCAATTGATTGATTAATAATTATTGCATTGTAAGTTAATGTAATATACAGAAAGTGAAACATTCAAAAAATATATACATTAGAGCGTACGCTTACCTAGTACACCAAAGCAGATAAATTGATACGAAGACGCATAATTCGAAGAAAGAACAAAATCATTGTTTTAAAAACCATTCAACCTTTGAATCGAATTGTTAGTGACCCATTTCTAATCACTTTCTTGCATTGGTTAGTTCTTTAATGCGATGATTGAACTATTTGTAATTTATATTGCTCCAGTCAACATGAACAGCCAAATTTAAATTAAATGATAGAATATCCTTAGAATCTTAAATGAAAAGTATTGAAAATATAATAAGGAATATATGGGATCGAAGTTTAGTTCTTCAAGTACAACAGCAGGGCTTGTGCTTTCCCTTAGCTTCGTTTTATTAGTAAAAATCGAGAGTGCTTCTGTTTTTCATAGCGTCCAGAAAAGTGTTGTCTCTCATGAACCATCATTGAAACGTGGGATTAGCCCTAGCAGTACCGGTATTTTTCCAGGTGCTTCTTCTGTAGCAGATTCCCCTCAGTATAGACCAGTGGACATGTTCGACTCATCTTCAAAACAAAACATGTCAGTCCTCTTGGTATCTTCTGCAGCACTTCCGTCAGATAACTCAAATACCATTAAAGACACAACCAACACCAGTGCACCTACATTTACGCTCAGACCAGCAGCCACCAATTTAACAATAAATGACATTCAATGGATTAATTTAAATGTACAAGCGATTCATTTAAACGACAAGGATTACAGGATTGCGAGGAATCAAACGGTGTGTTTTTATTATTAGCTTTACTCTCTACCTTTAAACTAGAATCTGATTTAAATTGTTATTTTTTCAGTATGATGACGACGAAGGATATGGATGCCAAGACTCTATGAATGAATGCCGCCACATCCAATACTGTGTTTTACCTGATTTTACTACAGATAGTGAGATCTTTGTGACTTCCTATTTTTGTGGAATTCAGTCCCAACTCCCGTCATCGAGAACCTTGTACCTTGGCGTTTGCTGTCCTTTTACTCGATGATTTAAAAAAATATGTTTAAAGCAGAATTCTAATTAAATTTTTCACCAAAGGCTGATTAGCTTGTGGAATTGAGATTTTATTTGATTGAATTGTAATTCATTACTTGTTATTGTTGTACAAACACACTATGTCAATTAAATTACTTATCATTTAAAATTAGGAATTTCGATTAACGAGAACTAAACGCAATGTAAGATTTATGGCATACATTTTACTTTCAAGTAACCTCTGTTAAAATATATATTGCATTCACAAATCCTCATTGTTTTATGTATGAACTTTTACTAAAAACATACTCATGAAGCTACTGCATCCTATAAATCTTTTCTGACTATATTTATAATAATGTGCTCTAATCTAGAACCAAAGAAGCTGAAGTATTTATTTTTATAAAGGAAACTATATCAAAAATGATATAAACGTACATTTCGTGCGATTATAAAAGTAAATTTCTGTTCATTACATTGTATGACATTTATTCACATATTTCCTATCAAAAATGAACAACTGGAGCAAGTTTTCCTCCATATGGTGTACTTCGGATGTTCTTATTCATTGCCATAAATCATATGTCCTACCAGACTGCAATAAAATGTAACATACGGTGGCTTTATTTTATCAACACGGTAATGGAAAAACATCAGGACATCATTAAACCACACGCGATCTCGGATACCTATCAAGTACATAAAACAGAGAATAGGGGAACTGTAAATACGGAAAAGCACAGAAAGAAGAAACGATGAACGCTTCATTTCCAACATTACCCGTGTCATTTATTGTGAAATAAAATCCAGCTCTATTCCATTTGCCAGATATATTGACCAAAAAAAATTTGTAAACTAGAAAATCATAAACAGCATCAGTTTTTTATCAAGTTACCTCTATTTAATCTTTCACTTTCTACTGTTGTCAGACTTGTTTTAATTTCACAACAATTTAAATTTGTGCTTCAAAATGTAAATCATCTTAAAAATCTCACATTGCAATGGGGAAGCAGGTGTTTAAGTGTAAATTGTGTCAAAAAACTTTTAAGGAGAAATGTAGATTACAAAGTCATACAACTTGGATTCATAGCGGAACTCAATATCCATGTGACGTATGTGGATCAGGGTGGGATATTACCCGGGCAAAACACATAAAACCCAACCCACATGGGTAAAATGGGTTTAATGGACAAAATGG
>JAQFZG010004315.1:0-11976 GCA_034695465.1 Entomobrya nicoleti
TTTCCCAAAAACGCACTAAACTGGTTTCGTTTAAGGTCATAATACAATTCGTTCGCCTCAAAATCTGGTAAGAGAACCGCTGTTTTATTACAACTTCCCAGCGTTTTAGCAGACATTTTATTGCTTTCCATAAGCCTCTCCAACCAATCGGGAAATAAAATTGTAAGGTTCATCACCTTTTTAATATAGTATGATGGCTTTGGACCACCAAAATATGTTTCATACCAATTTGAACCCGAAGAAAATGTGTAAAGGTATAGCTCGCTTCTAAACAGGATTGATATGAAATGCTGCGAATAGTTTCCTTTCGGTTCAATAAGTCGTAGTAGCATTTTAAAATAAGCTGGATCGATACCAAGTAAATTAAACTGATTGAAGTTAGCAGAGAATGCAACTGTTCCGCGGGTGTATATAGTAAATCCGTTAGATTCTAAACTATCAAAAGTATCAAAAGGAATAGGTGCCCGTGGTAAAGTGATTGTTGTTATGTTTTCATTACGAAAGAGGTTGTTTAAAACAATTGAACAAAGCAGGACGACACCGAAGAGGATACGAGTTGATATTGATGCGTCAATAAGGTATGTCTTGATTGGATCTCCTTGTTCCATCCACATTTTCATCACGTCAAGCCAAGGTAATTTACAACTCTTCAGTTTTCCCGATGGACTTGGGTGTATTTGGGACTTATATAGTTCAAAAATATATTTAGCTAAATAACTAATTGTAATCGTAGTTAAAGCCAAGCCCATCCAAATATACAAATCGAAAACTGAGACCAATTGGACAAAAGCTCCGTTTAGACCTGTCACTGATGTGTTTCCACAACTAACAAATTTAAGTTGTGATGGATGAAAATGAAAGGGAAAGTAGTCAAATTTGCCAGCCGGATTAACAAAGAGAGCAGGGAAAAATACACTTTTCTTTGCTATTGGGCAGGCTAATATTTTAACGGATTTCTTCAATAAATATAGATTCACATGTCTGGTCTGTGAAAAATTGGCCAATGCAGTTGATATTAAACCCATTTCAGTAATATGCCTCATTTTGTCGACATCGAGTTCTTCAGAACTTTTCAATGCAAAATTGAGAAACATTTTGTACTCATTATTATGTTCAATGTTTTTGAGTACTTGGCCAAATGTTGGAAACATAATAGTTCCCCAAACCATTTTTCTGTAGTGTAACTTATTTCCTTGTGTAATTTCTTTCAAAAGATGGTCGTACGATGATAGTCTGCCAAGTGAGATAAAGCCAAAAACAGAACATTCTGTGCAGTCACGGCAAGCCCAATAAATACCATCTTTTTGTTCAAGAATATCAATTAGTATTTCACGGTTAGCTGTGGTGAATGTGTATGGCATGTTAGCCACTCCGTCTCTGAAAATTGTTAGGGAGTTGGCCACTCCTTCAAATGTGCTTTTAAAAGTCAATGGATTTTTATCCCAAACGAGGACATCAAATTGAGCTCGCGACACCGGAAGCTCTCTTATTAACTGACTTATGTTAGAATGTAATTCGATCATGTTACTTTCCGGGAGTTTATTGGGTGTGTGGTACATAAAGTGTTTGAATGAACTGGGAATATTAAAAAACGCGAGCTTCAGTTTTTTGTCAAAGTCGAAATACGTCCGGTCCTCATATATACTCGGCGGATTTAAATATATATGCGCCTCACATATCCAAGGTTTCGATACACTTGTTTTGTCCCAAAACGGAAAATCTATGCAACGTTGTTCATGATTTATATTTTTGCAGTACGGAATGCTATATGAATTGTTTTTTGGATACTTTTCTACAGGGAATATACTCACTTGAGTTTCGCGATCAATCATTTTTTTATTCTGAAGTTGGTAGGTGACTTTAATTACAAAGTATCTTGATAAAACGATTGGTGTCGGTAACTCATTTTTGGAATCGATATCAACATTTTTGTAGTTGATTATATGAAGAAGGCATGTTGAGAAAAGGTTTTGGTATGTTTTTATGCTAATTTGTTGATTTCTAGAAATTTTTGAAAAGGTTGTTCCAATTCGATTTAGTTCTGTTGTTTTTGTAGTAGTATGCACAGAGTTTATAGATATATTTAAACAAAACGTGATGTAAAAAAGAAAACTGGACTTATTTGAACTAAACATGATGGTCTTTTAAATGGATATTTCACGGAATTCTAAAATATCTAAATATATTTTGCATAATATTTTTACTAATGTAATTTTTATTGAGAATGCAAAAAATATTGAAAATTTTAAAGGGAATTTTCATGTTTATGAAATAAATCAATATTTTAAGACTTCAACATTTAAACACAACTATCATTCTATCGGGCGTTGGACTAAATATCGTTTATTCAACTTGCTACATTAAGCATCTTGCAGAAATCCAATAGTGGTTCATAGGTACTTGGTGAACTTGTTTGAAATTTAATCCTTTAATGGGTTAGACCTTTACACAACATATAGTCAAATTAAACACGTAAGCTTAATGGACAAAAAATATGTTATGTGAGTTCTCGTGGGTCAAATAATTTTAATTTGCTACTTTATAATGCCCGGAACTAAACTATCTTTAAGAGACTAATTAAACAGAGTAGAAACTAGAGAATCTACTAGTTAAGGTATTAAGCGAAAAGATATAAAATTTTAGTTTTATAATTATTCTATCCCCATGAAGTTTTGTGGCAAATATTTTATTTTTGGTAATAAATAATGAATGAGTTAAAATGTCTAAAATAACATTATAGTATTTAGCATTTTTAAAACTTGATAAGTTCATCCTTCGGGTGAAAATTTTAAAGTTGTGTTCTTGTAGCAACTCGAAGGTGTCGAATTTGATTAATGTAGGCTCCGCTGTCAATCTGGTCACGTTGTCTCCCTTGTAAATTGTACTTAAATAAAACCAGCTAATTGGAACAAAGAATACACAAAGGAAGAGCGATGTTTTTTTTGACTTGCTAGCAGCTGCGTCAAACATGCGGTAAGACTGGTCTAAAATTGACCAAAACATGAAAAAATTGATATCAAATAGAGATGGACTTGGTCTTTCACTGAGCGACTTGTTGCCTATTTTTACAATCCTGGACACAATGAAGCAAAGTGTGATTATTAGCAGCCACGTGGTTATATCGAAAGGAGAAATCAACTCTAATAGCTGAAGTGTCCAAGGCATTTGTTCTTTATGACAACTTACAAAACGATATTGTTCGATGTGAGTTACCAATCGGCTATCTTGAAAAGAACTTCGAAACGAAGAAAAATATCGCCCTATCACTGGACGAAATACTGGATGCGAGTCAATTGCCCTAGTTGAGCTGCAAGCATCAACCACTACATCTTTCCATTTATTATCGTATTTTCCATAAGAACCCGAAAATGTGATATTTGCTGACTTTGGTAATAACATTGAGGTCAAGTGCATGTCCGCTAAGTAAAAGAAGTTCTCAAATGGTGTTTCAACTGGACTATTTCGAATATCCTTCAAAACAGCCCTTCTGTTTTTTCCTTCTTCCGCTTGTCGATACTCGGGGTGATCCCATAATAACACAACTCGAACTGAATGTGGATCAGGAATTATCCGTCTACTTTCTACTAAAACACTTTCAAGTTGTTTCCGGGAATTTGGAATTAGTTTCGCACGAAGTTGGATGGTTTTAAAAGAATCACAAGGATGGCAATAAGGGCACAGAGATTCTATTGAGTATGATGGGTATTTCCAAATGAGTACGTCAATTGATATTCGTGGAAATAATACCTTGTCGCGGAAAACCCCAGCAATCCATTTTCTGACGTCTTCTTGATTCCGACAAATTGAGCCTAAGTTTAGATTACAAATCAGCAGCGATATTACTGGAACGGTATTTACTTGTTTCCACATCAAACGTCGATACATCCATGTAATTTCATAGTTACTAGCAATGGGACATGTCAAGTAACTTTCCCACCACCGTGTTTCCTTGTACATTTGTGGAGATTTCTTTTCAGATGGTGGATGGAGATAAACGTTCGCTTCACAAGTAAGATTTTTAATTTTTATTTGAAATGACTGTGAAAGTGTGAGCGCCACATATTGAGCTCCAATTTGTTCTGGTGGTAATTTTTCTTTACCTGATTTCATGCCATGACATGTGGATGAGTTGTGCTCCCGAAGTACTGAATACGTATATGCAAGTTCATATGAAAATATACTATCTGTTTCACAGTGCGATAAGTATCTAAAAAGAAGAATTGGTTGAGTTACTACTTCAAAGTCAACATTTAACCCTCTAAAATTGAAAACACGTATATTGCAGCCAGCAAATGAATTCAAAATGCCACTTTGCTTCGCAATGTCATTTCTTCGAAACTCATTTTGTGTCGCATTTGTAAAATACTTCCCTAATATTAAAAAATACACGGTACACACCAGCAACCATTTACCTCCTGTCCTTGTCCCCATTTTATAGTGCAAAGTCGAAATGATGCGAATAGTGGACAAATAGTGGCTTCAACTTATTTAACTCGTCAAAATCAAATGATCAGGAGATATTTTTAAACAGTAGTTTATCTTCTTGTTAATTAGAATAAGTGTTTTATATGTGATACTAGTATTTCGCAATAATATATATGATTTTTAAGCCATATAGTTACGGAAAATAAGCAGAGGCAACCGGTGCAGAAAGTTCAGTAAACTTCAAAATACTTTCGTGTGAATCCTCGCAGTTGAGATAGTCCTGAAATCTCTTTATTATTAAATTGAACTATTGTGAGGACGACTGAAACATTTTAGAGGACAAGAGAAATCGACTCATCGTCAGTGCTGGTTATCAAAATCACATATATTCCGTGTTTTGTTGATCACACACAAAGCTTACGCAAAAGCAATGGTAATCTAAACTAAGAAGCTTATCTTTTGAACTATATATTGCTGGCAAAACGATTCTAGTAATATTTATTCGTACACATGTAGGTGGCTTTACACGTAACCCTACTGTTTAATCACAAAAATATATTAGGCTTTACTGAACCGCTATTGGCTAGTCCCTTGTTCGTGACATGACAAAGGAAGTTCAGCATCGATCATTTCAACCTTGGCCTCTTGGAATCGTTTTGATAGAGTAATTATTCCAAAAACTGTTTTCTCGTATTCCTTAACCCGACACAACTAGTATGTATTGTAACTTGACCAGATTCTCCAAGTCACCTATCCCGTTAAATACCATACCAGATACTATTTTAAACACTTGAGGTTTTCAACAAAATTTGCATAAATCCTTTCGTTAGCATGAATAGTTTTTGAAAAGTTTTATTGAAACTCATCAAACCCTTTCTACGGAATATAGAACCCAGACGGACGGACAGACAGAATATCCTTTTAACTTTCTGAAGTCGTATAATAATAAGCACACTAGTTAGATAGCGGAAATTAGATATAGATTATTTTTAGCCTTGGCCTTTTGGAATAAAGATACGCAAATATTACTACCAACTACAAAATTCGGTCCTTCTATAAATTTCTGAAAATGATTCAAACTGGTCTAGAGAGCAATTATAGAAAACTAAAAGTCATGAAATTATATAAGATGTTTGATGTACAAAGAGAAAGAAACACACTACCTAGACAACATAATATATGTGTATGCGTGAATAGAGTTACGTGGAAAACAAGTTTTTGTTCAACTTCTAGGGAAATTGTATTGCACAAGGACATAATATTATAGGCATTCCTAAATACACCCTATATATTGAATCATGTTTTCAATAAGCCCTGTACAACAGCTAGAAAAGCATAACAGGCTAACTCGAAGACACTGAACAGTGCATACAAGTCACAACAAGCAGCCAAGTAGGTAGCGTGAGAAAGTTGCACGTCGGTCCGAGCTTTGATTTCTGCAGCCTTACGGCCAGCTATAATTTTCGACGTGACCTTCTTAAAACGTGGACGGAATCGGAACTTTGGCACGCTACCTAACTGCTTGTACATTTCTGGTTTAATGTTTGTTAGTTTAATAGTCAATAGTAAGTTGATTGCATCAATTCCAGAAACGAGATTTGAAACATTTGATCAAATCATCGAACGTAATTTTACAGTTTTTGCGGAGTTTTCACTCAAATATTTAATGACATTTGATGACATTCAAATGAAAGTTGCTCAAGGGCTGCTACTGTCCAAGAACGTCAAGATATCTTTAGCTATTACAGGCATGATGGAAACAGTAAATAGTTTTCTTTACATGGGCTACAAAAGCATGAGATTAGTCAACGATGTTGAAACGTGGATAGTGATGAATATGCTTCGAATGGAGAGGGAATTGCTAGCGCTGGTTCTCAAGAAACGCTCTTATGAGAGAATTAAAAAGTATACATTAAAATGGGCAAAACTAAACATAGTGAGTACGCTAAAGTTGCTGATTTTATTTTAGGCAATGTCAGGCGGCTGGAAACACATGAAGAGGTAATTAACTCGCAAAACCCTGAGCACGTTTTACAGAAGCTTGAAATAGTGTAGCAATAAAGCATTTTTGGGAGGATATGAAACAGTTCGTAAAATAGCATCAATGTTGAGAAACAGGTTAAAATTGAAACTTGGCAACAAATTTAGCTATGACCAAGTTACTATTAGCAAAGAACCTCTTATGCCTGCATAAAAAACTAAAGTATTTTACAACTTACCTGCAAACTTACGAGAAACTTTCACAGTAGGAATTTTAAGTTTAGCAGAATCGGGGTTGGAAGACTTGTGGTATAACTGGGCAGAGTATTGGAACACTTGGAATGATACATGGGAAGCGGCAAGGAACGAGGTTACTGTTAAAAGTGTAAGCTTGTATGATAGTAATGTAAGGGTTGTTTTTCTCTTTTACCTTGTGCTTGCATTTATTCCTGTTGTCATTTTCATTTGTGAAGTTATTGGGCTTAGAAGTATTTGGAGTAAATTTTTGAGTAGTTTTTATTGGACCCAAAACACTTTTGTTGTATTATATAATCAACTTAAACGTAAAAGTTTTCTATAGAATAATGACGTCATTATGTAATGATTTGATTGACCCAATACACTGTGACCCCACATGTACATTGTAATAATGCATGCAACTCCGGGAGAAGCATAGAGCACAAGCCAGCCTCCTGACTATGACACCTTCCTCGTGCCAGATGGAATTTGGGAATTGGACCGAGAGGTGAAATAACTCATCTCTCCATCTCACTATTAATTCAAGAGTCTACAATATTGGGCTTCTTCAGTCTTCCCATTGTGTAGACTCACATTTAAATTATATTTCAAAAGTTAAATATTATACTTTGTCAATATAAACATTTTTCGATCGATAGTTGTTTATAATAAAAAATAAGTTAATTATTATAAATACAAACTAAAGCTCTCCCAAGTTTACATATTATTTGTGCACGCATCAGGGCTGACTAACGTGGTTTACGCCCCCTTGGCAAATGACCCGTTACAACACAATGCTATTGAGCTGGACGTTAATAAGCTAGCGTGAATAAAATAAATTTCATGAATACGTTTTGATTCATTTAAAATATCTAAGACATTGCATACCCTAAAATATATTTAACTTAACAGTAAAATATCGATAAGTCTTTCTACCAAATATGATTGAAACATAACTGGAATTAATTTCGCCAGATAATTAGTACTCCCAAACTAAAGTTTTTGCACAGGGATAGATTAAAAAAATAATTTACCGTCAAGCGTTGTCTTAACACTTTATAATGACATACGCGACCCAAGAAATAGCGTATAGAGTTATAGCTGCTGGGAACAGGATTTTGGCGTTCAAACTTGCGAGATCTTTTCTCGGGTAGATAAAATATAAAACAGTGATTGTAATGTAATTTCCTTTTTGAACGCTGCGCACAAGTACATAATACATCAGTTCAGGTTAACGATAAACTAAAGCAAAGACAAAGTCTAAAGACACCCTTGGAGCATAACTTTGTTTAGATTTTACTCCTGTGTTTAAAAATAATTTTGGGACTAAAAATTATTTAGAGAAGCTGACTCCAGTATTATTTCAAGCCTTTTTAGTTCAAATACTAAAATGTAGAACCGGGTGTTGATTTAAATTTTAAGTTTCATTTGCTAATTTTCAAAGCATTTATTATTGTCCAAAAAGTAAAGCTACAAATACTTATCGTAGAACTGTACATTAGAACAGAATAACACTTACTCTAGCAAATCAGCTTTAAATTACATATTACCGTCGTAATTATTTACTAGAAATAAGTCAGGCGCAATTTCAAAAATAAAGTTTGAAACACCATTGCAATAAATACAAACATCTTAGTTTTAACTTTAACCAAAAACTAATTATATGACTATTATGCTTTTAACGTTAGCTTTAAAATAAGTGTTGATTTCTCAACAAGAGTGACCACTGTCATATTAATAACTAATCCCAATATAACTGGGTTCTGCAAACGCATTTATGTGGATGCATCGGTATTTTATTTAAACTGATTACACAAGCAATAATAATTCAATTTCCGACGTTAAAATATTTTATTTTCGATCTTATATACTAAGGGAATACATAATAGCCTATATTTTAGTTGTAGCGTTAACATAAAACTAGAGTCGTGCCATAAACTATGATTTTTTTTTTACAATCAGTTTGGATGTATTTACAAAATGTGCATTTGAGTGCATAACTTTGTACTTTCTAGCCATTTTCCCTAAAGCTACCAACGTACCTCCTGATCCGCATATTATCTACAGCATCAATACTAAGTTTACCATATTCTCCAGAATAAACCATAAAATATTCACACATGTATCTTTTTCATAATAGTTGAGCTCTCCAAAGTATAACCGAATATCCCTAATTGACTTAACATCTCGTCTGAGCTCTCGCAATGCCTTCTTTGAGCCTACACATATGTCAGTTCTTGTAGCCAGCTCACTTTCCCAGCCATGTTTTATTTGTTTGCTAACTGCGTTCACCATTCCTGGAATGGAATATCCAACTGCAATAAATATGCTTGCATTTACTACCGTGTATACCGAAAAAATAAATCTGCCCATGTTTGTAGTGGATCTTAAGCCGTTATCCAAAGCTACAGTTCCCAGTAAAGTAATGAATGTTATCGCATTTATTTTATATGGTAGAGCAATGCTGTTTCGGAAGCAGTTGTTTATCATTCCAGTGTAAATCACAATTTTTCTATACTCCAAAATGGATTGCTTAAGATTACAAATTGGTTCGACTTTATTTACTTGATAACCAATAATCCTATTAATCAAGAGTAGTAGTGCCAGATAGCTTACAAACATTGCTTCAACAACTAAGAAGCAGAGCAATCTGCAAATGTATGAAAAATTCCGACAGTCGAAACTTTGAAAATTATCATCAGAATTTGATTTAAAATAGTCAAATTTTCAACGTGTTCTTCCAAATATGCGGTTAGCGGATCAAAACTTGAAAATAATATCATCGTGACGTTGAATACTTGAAAAATAGTTGCTGAAGTCATAGTACAAATCAAAATCAAATAAACGTTTCGATTTCGCTTTACAATGTCGATATTGAACACGGTATTAAAGATTCCAGCAAGTTCGTCACTTTTTTGCAATAGAAACAAATATATGTAAATTCCAGTCGTAAATAAAAGCAACCAGAAGGAAACTCTTGTCAGCTGATTTCCGTTAACGGAAAGTCCTTCAATTAGGAAACCTTTGAATAAAAAGAATCCTCTGATGCTACACACCAAAATATGTGTCAATAAGATTAATCGCAACACCGACTTAAATTTGGGTTTGGTCTCCATATGAGCAGTTGATTCCATATTTGGATTTGCCAAAATTTGAATTGGACACGTGTGGAAACTAATTAGGTTTACAAATTCTAGCTCAAACGAATATAATGACTTGAGTGTTGGTCTTTTCCAATTTATTTTACGAAACATTGTGTTGTAAAATGACATTTTCAATGATTGGTAAGTTAAACTTTGCAAAAGAATATTATTCCCAAGATAATTTTTCATACATACTTGTTTAGTATAGCTGTATTGTCGTGAGAATAATTTAAGGCTAGACTAATAAAATTAGTTTTCTCTTTAACTACCTTATGCTAAATATGTACATATAACAAGGACACTTAAAATATCGTTAATGGTATTATTTAGTGTTAAAACTCGTATTCACTTATCTACAATTAATTAACAATAAACTTTTCTTAATGTAACGGCCAGCATAACTTTTGGCCAGAAAAAAGTTCTTGTTTCCTTGTTAAAATGCTAAGGTTGACTAAAAACGAACCACACATTGTTCAACCTTAATTTATAATAATTTGGTTTGATGTATTAAAGCAGCCAAGAATTTACTCAAGTTGATATATCTCGTAAAAAATAAGCAAAGTGTATTTAAAATTATACTTTTAAGCTGCTTGCCAACAAAACCCGTTGCAAATTTTTAATAAGCCAGAAATATGCCGTTGAAATGGGTAAGCCAGACGTAAATACTAGATAATTTAGTTTTTTTTAGAAATAATTGATATTTAAAAAAAGGTTTTGGATATGAGTCAAACTAAATGCGATTTGATTTGTTGTATTTGTAGAGTTACGTGTTAATTTTTTCGTAGAATCCATGCAAAACAAAAGTGATTCCGACAATCGATTTCTGCACATCAAAAATCAACATTGATCGACGTTTTTCAAATGATGACTTTTGAAATATTTTTTTGTCAAAGCTCTGAATTTTTAAACTCCATCGATTTCAATATTTGCCAAGTGTCCATTTCGCTATGAAAAATAAAACTGAAAAGCCAATAGTCGAAATTGAACGATTTTGAAGTCAAATACGGATCCCAGTATTCGTGCTTATTTTTTATAAATATATAAATTAAAGATTTTTTACTTCGTTTTATTGGTTATATGATATGTCCAAAATTGACATTGCTGAGCATGTATAAACGTCCAATCTAACATTCTGTAGTCGTATTTGGACGGCCGATGAGGCTGGTCTACAAGTAATTTCGACGATATTTTACGCCTGTCAATCATTACTTTAATCAATTATTGACATTGTAGTCTTTCAACACAAATGCTACAGTTAAATATTAAACTGATCTACCAAAAATTTGTCCTTTTATGTAAACGTGGCAAATCTAAAAAAAATTCCCAAAGCTGTCAAAGTTTTAAAGAGACGTATACACCAGATGATCTAAATGCAAAAAATCTCAAATACGTAGGGGATTATGGCTAAATGTATGCACTTTCAAACATGAAAAACTCCGTGTTTTGTCAATGCAGAAATAAAATGTTGATAACCTGAGTTGAGCCAAAGATCTAACATAAATATTTGCTGAAGCACTCGTCAATTTGATTTCCTTTTTGGTAAATGTGATGAAAAACGTAAAATTTATCAGAATTGGAATTTTTCATAGTTTTTTCTGAATATTTTTTCACTGGATGAGAAATGCGTGAAACGTTGAAATGGATTTGAACTTTTGATCATAATTTCTTGATTTTGAATGCACATTGCAGCTTCAATAAAAGATTGACAAAAAACATACACCTTCTGTAAAATCCAGAGGGTGTGATTTTATTCGAAATTAAGTTTTGCGCTTTTCCTATCAATTTTGCCGTTTGTTTGAATCCCGAAATTTTACATTCTTCTCTACTACAAACAGGAGTCGATGGTTAGAGCCAAATGTTTCAGCACATATTTAACTTAGACCTTGGCCTATCGATTGGTATCAACATTTTATATCAATATTGACTTACCACGCAGTTATTGATGTTCAAAAGTGCATACATTTATAAATAATCCCCTACGTATGTGTTGAAGTCTGAAAGTGTTGTGAATTATGGGTCTGTTTTTTGTTGCCGGAGACTTGCTAATATTTTGAAAACAAGTAAATATTTCAATATTTACAAATGTTACATACTATAATTGAGCCCTGAAACTAAAAGCACGGCATTTAAAAATAATATATATATATATATATATATATATATAATGTATATATATATGTATAATTACAGA
>JAQFZG010004316.1:0-11970 GCA_034695465.1 Entomobrya nicoleti
TGATAGCATAGTAGTTGTATTACATAGAGAGAGCACGGGCGAGGAGGGAATTTTTGAACATGTAGGCGCCTAGGTTTGTGCGATCATTCGCACAAACCTTTAACCTTTGCAATTGGCCAAGAATCCTAGTGTACCAATAAAATATTCACTAGAGCTATGTATTTAGGTATGTTTTAGCAAGATTTTAATTAGGTGATAATTACAATGTAATTTACGAACATTTACATCGTACGATACACCTAATAGTACTAGTCAGCAATTCGTTTGTGAATGCCGATGTCTCCAGTTACAAGACGACCTTTATGTTAAGCTCATTATTGCCAAACTGATAAACTTATCTGCTTATTCATAAATCCCGACCTTCACTCAGTTCATCAAACTGAGAAAATAAATGCAACTGAACTTAAGTCTTAAGTCGGCATTATCTACTATGCGATGTCTTAAGTAAAAATAATGTGACATAAATAATTGGTCGATGGAAATGTCTTTGAAGTCTTGCATAAAAAAATTGCAATGCAATAACGATTCTGATAAGGATATCAACAAAGGTAGATATGAAGACGTTTTATTTCCTTTTTAATCGACGTACTTGTCTGAATATCAATATTTATAATTAATTTGTGGTATTATATGGGGCTTTAGGATAAGATAAGTGAGTGGCGTCCATGCCCAATGGAAAAATTATTCGAACATTAAGAAAAAAAATTAAACTGGTAAATTTCCAGTTTTTACTAAATTTAGCTCCTTATTCGAGATAAAAAATTGATATGAACAAAAGCTTCGCGACATTTGTTATCGTTTTAAATTTTTTTTTGAGAAAATACAAGTTAGTTAGTTGGTTAGTTCGTGGGGAACATTTCACGACCACATGACATAGCGATGGTGGACTAGTGTCCAGTTGAACTACAAAGGTGATGGCAATGTCAAAAACTTGATAAGCATAATGTTTACATTGTAAACTTGATTACATAAACGTTTTTTGATGATCACGAGGGAGTTAACGAATTTGCTAAAAAAAAATCTCTGTAAAACCAAATTTAGCAAAATATCTTATAAAGTTATCATTTTACTTTTGTAAGTATATTTCCAGGTTCAATTTTGCACAGAGTAATAACTAATTAAATTTCAAATTTTGTGAAAAATCTCAATTATGAATAACGTTTCTTTAAATAAATCGTATTTTGGAAATCGGTACTTCCGCTTGTTTAAGACAGACAGACAGACAAACGAATTCGATCAATTTATACTTTTTGTAAATAATGTAAATATACTACCGAAATATATATTCTCAATGCAAACGCAAAATTTGTATGAAACGCAAAGGTATGTAGTCGGCATTATCATCAAACAAACTCTTTTCCCCATTTCCTTATCGTCATCCAAACCAAAGCACATGACTGATACTTATACTGGCTAATGAAGTGATGACTAACTTGACCCAATGCAAAGTTGCGATTTTACCCAAAAAAAATCAATCAATCAATTTTTCACTGGAAACCTATCACAATGCACTCAATTGAACATGTCAATTACATTCTAGTCAGTCAGTTGTATATTGATACGTACAGACATAACGTAAAAGCATATTCACTTCACACAACCAAACAAACAGATTTGAAAATAAACAATAAGCAGCTGAAAAAATTGAAAATTAAAGTTTTGGGTTAATCGGGTTGTTCACAAATAACGAATAATCCCATGTAATATTTTATTGAAAATTTGAATTATCAGCTTCAAAATATATCGAAATTGTAAAACGAACTTTTACCAAAAACATTCAGTTGATTTTATACATATTTTTTTGTAAATGTTGCATATGGATGACCCCATCCGAAAGAATATACGGCAGTACAATATTTATATATTTGCTTAACACCAAACCCGTTCAAAAGATAAATATCCACATTTTGCCCATTCAGCAAAGTTGAGTAAGTATCCTGATTTAGTTTTATAAGTCATTATATCAATCGTTTCATCTTAACGTTTAAGATAGCGTTCCCCACGAAGCACATATATAATTGATTGTTAATTAAATATTCCATTCCTTATTGAGTTTCAGCTGTCCAACCAATCGTTAAACATATTTAGGCAGTTCAGTTGAAAAAAACGTCCACTAAAGTTACCTGAGTTCCAAAGCTAATTTTTCTTGATATGCCCCATTTTATTTTTAACATGCGCCTTCTAACTGATACTGTTTGGTAATTTAAAATCGAGAAACATATTTATATAACTAAACAAATACAACGAATGATTACACTAATGATAATAACGTCAATAAAATAAAATGTTAATGACTTAAAAAAATTCAAACACTTGTTTAATATATACGTACGGTAATTGGATGTTATATAATATATTCATTCTTCGAGTGGCTTTGAAGTTTAGCCGATTATTGTGCTCTTGTGTTAATGATGACGGAAAAAATTTATTGATAACCTAGCTTCGCACTAAACATACTACTTTTCATCAGACACACACGTGCTCAAATACAAGATAAAATAGCACCTAATCCACAATTCGGTTTTACCCTTCAATAAAGATGTCAATAACCTTTTTCGTGTTTCCATCCCATTTTACCCCAATTTATAAAACGTTATGTCATTCCAGTCAATTATGACGTATATTTTTAAAATATTTGAATATAGTATAGATTTCCCGTAAATTACTCAATACAATTTTGTGAGAAAGATGAATTTTTTTCTAGCCTTTATTCCATCTTGCTACAAATTAGCAAGATTTTAATTAGGTGATAACTACAATGTAATTTACTAATAATAACATCGTACGATACACCAAATAGTACTAATTAGCAATTCTTTGTGAATGCCGATGTCTCCAGACCACATTTGAATTCTGTACATATTATATGCTTACACATTAATAAATTTACTGGCCTTGTCTGAACTGTTTTTGACCTTCATTCAGTTCATCAAACTTAATGTCTAAAAGAATGTAGTCGTCATTATCTTAAATACAAGTAATATGACATAAATAGATGACGAATGGAAAATGTCTTAATAGTTTTTGCCTAACCTGACCTCCTATAAAAAAATTGCAATGCAATAATGATTCTGATAAGCATATCAACAAAGAATAGCATGAAGAGGTTTCAATTTTTTCCCCAAGTCAATATTTATATTTAGTTAACGGTTATAGTGGCACCTTAAAATTAGATGAGTGGCGTCTTTGTCCAGTGGAAAAATTATTTTATGCTTTGAAAAATTTCACAAAATCAGAATATTTCCAGTTTTAACTAAATTTAACTTCTTATTTAAGATAAAAGGTTGAAATGAACAAACGCTTGGCGACATTTATTATCGTATAATAAATTGTTTGACAAATTACAAGAAATTTTTAGATTTTGAAGCATTGCACCCCATGACATAATGATGATGGACTGGTGTAACAGTTGAACTACAAAGGTGACGGCAATGTCCATTCCGATAAGCTTTAGGTTTACATTGCAAATTTGATTACAAGATTGATATTTAATGATCACGAGAAATTGATGAATCCACCAAAAAAAAACTCCTGAAACGCACTGTAATTTTTTGTGGTAATTAGTATATTTTTTTCTTTAAAAAATACTCTTAGGACACAAAATCACATTAATATTTAATAGTGCTAATTTTTCGTTAAATATTTGAAGTTAAACTCAAATAACACATCCCCAAATAGTTCAAAATTAAAAAAATCTTTTTCTTTTTGCTTAAGACCGACAGACAAACCAATTCGACCATTAAATTTTATTCGAATTACTAGCAGTACATTACGGGAATACATATTTTAAATGCAAACACAAAATATACATACATGAAATATAAAGGTATGTAGTCGGCATCGTCATCAAACAAACTCATTTCCCCATTTCCTTATCGTCATGCAAACCAAGCCACAAGACTGATACGTATAATGTCTAATGAAGTGATGGTGACGACCAACTTGACCCAAAGCAATGTCGTGATTTCACCCAAAGTCAATCAATCAATTTTTCACTGGAAACCCATCACAATGCACTCAAAAGAACATGTCATTCCAGTCAGTCATATATTGATACATACCAACATATATATGCTAACACAGTAACACAGACAACGTAATAGCCTATTCACAAGCAAACAAAATGATTTAAAAATAAACAATAAGCTGCTGAGGAACTTCAAAAATCAAAGTATTTGGTAAATTTGGGTTGGTCACAAAAGACGAAATCAATTCTATTTCATTAGTCAGGCATCAATAAGTACCAGAATTATAAAACGACCTTAAACGGCATATATACAATTCAATTTACATAATTATTTACCGGGTTTTGTAAAAAAACATCTATAGTGGACGACCCCTTTCCAGAAAAAGTCAGTATTAATATTTATATATCTGCTTAACACCAAACCCGTTCAAAAGATAAATCATATATCGACTTGTTGTCCAGTCAGCAAAGTTGAGTAAGTACCACAAAAAAGTTAAACTTGATTTGGTTCATTTTCGTACGTTTTTACATGTGATTATACGTCATCTTATCAGTCGTTTCATCATAATCATTACGACGTTCTTAAAACCAGCATATATATAATAGCTTGCTAATTACATGTTCTATCCTAATTGAGTTTCAGCTGTGGAACCAGTCGTTAAACTTATTTTGACTGTTTAAATGAACAGACGTCAACTAAAGTTACCTGAGTGAAAAAATCTTAATTTTTTTCTTAATTTACCCCATTTTTTTCAACATGCGTCTTTTAAGTGATACTGTGCTGCAGGTAATTAGAAAATAATTAAAAATTATAATTCGAATAATTAATAAAAACTTTCGAAATTTATGAAAATTTAAATAAAAATTAAAGTTTGACTATATTTTAATACGTTTTATAATTTTCTCCCTAGACTCCTTTGGAGACTGTAAAGTATATCGACCCATCCGAACTTCTAAGACCCGAAGCTGCATTTGCAGACAAACCCATCCAAGCCTTTCGGGATTACACAATCGACCCAAACGATGTTTTACGCGAACGTGTTCGAAAAACATATCTGGACATGCATACCAACCAAACTGTGGAATTCGTTAAGAGTCGTTTAGCCAAATGGACTAAATTTAACACAATGAAGGTAAATTCTGTAAAAATAATTATCTTTTAATACGTTCTTAAGAAAAATATTAATTAATATTCGTATATTTTTTTTAAAGGCTGACATTATGACAGCTCTTGATAAACTGAATGATCTAGTAGACGAATCCGACCCGGATGCCGATATCCCAAATATTGTCCACGCCTTCCAAACAGCTGAACGAATTCGTCTCGAACATCCCAACGAAGACTGGTTCCACTTGACTGGCTTGATTCACGATCTTGGCAAAATTATGGCATTTCACGATGAGCCTCAATGGGCCGTTGTAGGTGACACGTTTCCAGTTGGCTGTGAACCCCAAAAAGGAATCGTTTACCGTGATACCAGTTTTCATAACAATCCGGACATGAAAGATGAACGATACAAGTAAATATTACAAAAAAAAAATAATATCAACTTTTCCATAAAAAAATTACCAATATTTATTGAGGCAAAATGATAAATTATTTTTGATTAATTTTTTATAGCACAAAGCTTGGAATTTACCATGAGGGAATCGGCCTATCGAAAATAATGATGAGTTGGGGTCATGATGAGTATTTGTATAGGGTTCTGAAGCACAATAATACCACCCTTCCTGAACAAGCTTTGTACATGATTCGATTCCACTCGTTTTACCCATGGCATACCGAAAAGGACTATACATACTTGTGTGACAAAACTGATATGGAAATGTTGCCATGGGTTTTGGAGTTCAAGTGAGTTAAAAATAATTTATTAGCTATATAAAATTAGGAGGATATATTTTTATATTTTTTTAAATTAAAATTTATTTTTCGGTTTTGTTTTATTTTAGCAAATACGACTTGTACACAAAGAGCACAAAGACACCTGATATCCCAGCCTTGAAAGCCTACTACCAGAGCCTTGTCGATAAATACATTCCAGGAGAGCTTGAATGGTAAAAACAAGCCAATAAACCAGATAATCTTAAATTCTTAACGGTAAATAAATTAAAATGTAAATAGAAAACTTCTCTGATAAAAATTTACCAAAATAAACTATATTTAAATTTTAATTGAAATGCTACCCAATTTTACTCACAATTTTATAATAATTTATTTTACAGAAAAGCTTATTACTAAATGACACATCCTTTAAACTATATTCCCATCCTATTTTTGTAGAGATTCACTGTAAAGATCAAATACAAAATATTGCATGCTAAGAGTTTAGACAATGTTAAATATAAATCGTCATAAATAATTATTCACACAGATGGGATAGAGAAAGGGAGTCAATGCAATCCAGAAAGCACATAAGGCAACACACACATACGCTTGCATTACATTTTATCGTGTTCCATTTGGTTTTCATATAATAAACGAGTAAGTGATATTATCCAAATGAAGTCTCTTGGTCGTTTACATGCTGTGTATGCTCAACACGTAAAAATTTGTCTCCCAACAAGTTATCATCAAAATTATCCCTTCATTTGCCCACCATTGAAAGTGGAATCCACACCTGAAAAACCATTAAAAATCATTACGTTTATAAAACTGATGCAAAAAATGTACTGCTTATAAAATACTTTAAGATTATTCTGTATCATAAACACCAGCTACGTATTAAATATTAGGATGATGTTCTCAAGTTCATCAAATAAAAATTTAAAATGATAATCATTTTTAGAAAATCATAAATATGTATATCATTTTTGCTACACTATTTATCCAATAAGCTTTAATGGGTTACATATTGAAACACTAAATCGATCTCTTAATTGCCAAAATGATAAATATTAATTAAATAATTGGATTTAAATAATTAAAAGAAAAAAATCTACATTATTTCTATATCAATATTATCTTGATAAAAAGCAGCATCACAATGATTATTCATAGCTTGTATAAAGAAACCATTCACATAACCACAACGCAAATACACAACAAAGTATTGAATGTCTACTAAATATCTACTTATGAGAAAGGGCTGCGCACCCGACAAAAAAAAATAATTAGCACATTTTACCGTTAAAAGGCTCCCCAATAATCTCAAAAGCATGTTCCGTTTCCTTAACACGGCATATTTATTATCCCATTGTTATGTTTTTTTGATGTGTGCGTAGACATATTCTCTGTATGTATGTATGTATGTTTAGTTCCGTTTTAGATAAGCATATCAGGTAATATATAATACCTACTATTTGCTCATCAATTTTTCTAGAGAAAAATAATAATAAATGTTTGAAGCCCTTCTAAATTAATCCACCAGTTTACACCAGTTAGACTTTTAACTGTAATAATGGTTTATATGCATGATCGCCTATTATGAACACAGAAGCTGCCCTATATTCAATTGATCTCATTTCGCTTTCATTGTTCTCTCAAACCATAACAAGCCGCACTTTTCACTCTACTTGCCACACGAACGTAATGATTTAACAACGTAATATAATGGTACATGCTATAAAGGTACTTATGTAACTTGTATGTCAAAATGAACAGGTCCTTATCCGTATCCTGGATATGCTCAGAACCTTAAATTTCTTTAGAGAAAAAAATCGTAGAAATGAGCTGGTACGTTTGCAGCTTTCAGGCAAGTTCCGGAAGACGACCTTATACGCCTTCCTTTACTGTGTTAGATAACATATAAAAGGAGTAGGATATTTTTTGTAAAAGTCATCACAAGATCAGTTGACTGACTTGAAGTACCTTTCTAATCATTTCCGGCTCCTATAAAAAGATCACCTGCATTTCTAAAAAATATTTTCTTTTAATCAGCGGCAGTCTGATTTTTTGTCGTTTTTTTTTCAAAATGGGTCAAATCCGTTCTTATAAAGGTGTGATTACGGGAGTAATCATTTTGGTTCTACTTAACATTGCTACTACGACATTGGCAGCTGCTGTATTTGCCGTAAGATTATTATTTTATATAAATTATTTAAATATTATAATAAATTTTATAAAAGTGTGATTTTGTTAACGATTTTTGAAGTAGTTTACATATTTTTAAAAATATTTGTTCTAATATTTTTTTTAATGTTTAATTATTTTGCGTAGAACTCGACTCAAGTCGCTACCCGAGCTCGTGATTGTTATGATTTTAATTTATGTGCCAGTATCCGCCTCGGAGTTGGTTGTACTTGGCGTTATGATGGATGCTGCTGTATAGTATGTAGCAAATGTGACATTGAAGTTGCGGTTATTGGTAAGTTTTTTAAAAGATTTTTTTTTCATCTGAATATATATTTTGCGTTTGATAGAGATGTAATGAATAATAAATTTTTGTTCTTTACTTGATTTTTTACAGACGTTGGAGTCTGCTTGCCCCTTAAGCAAGTGGAGTACTTGCAAGTAAATGCAAATGCAAATATAATTGTCTGATTTTGGGTTTTGGAATGAATAATTTATTTTTTAAATGGTTTACTGAGAAATATACAAAAAAATATATAATAATAATTGGGTCTAATAATATATAGTACGTTAGTATAATTTTTGATAAATAAATAAGATGATTGACATTATCATGATTTTGTTCGTTGTTTTATAAATAATTTGTGGTGTGGCTCTCTATTCATTTTTTTAGTTTGAAAAACAAAAATTGTCCGGTACATTTTTAACATGGTGCATATTTCATTAAAAAAATATCTGTATTCAAAAATTCAACCCATTTCAAGTTGAAATACTTAAATAGCCAAATATTAGCATGGGTAGCCAAATTGCTGGTTATGCAGCAATTGTAGGTAGGCATGCATGCAATAGGCGTATCCCAACCTACCATATGTACATGCATAGAAAAGTTGCACATTGCCCCAAAAGCTGGCGGGAGGTTTAACCTGTGCTAAAAACTCACTACACAATCTTATGCTGCTTTTAAGAGTAATTATCAATTTCTGCACAATAATTTATAAAATTATTCACTATTTTTATGCATGAATATTTGCATCATATAAACAACAATATTTACACACTATCAATTTTTTATACAAACACAAGTTTGTTGCAGATAAAAGCTCGTAAATGTAATAGTCAATAGATGATTTGCTAGAGGATAAATATAGGCTAAACCCAAATAGAATGCAATCTTTGCTCTTTCAATTTCTCTTTTAAAAGGTCTTTAAGTAGACCTTGTAAACTAAATCAAAAGATAAATCATTCCCTTCAGATAACTGTAATCAGTGTAGAATTTCAACTTGTTGAGTGAAAGTCTGCCAAAAATATATTTTATTATTATTTTTACAAACCAAACTGATGTAAAGATGAGATGCTTGATGAAATTGAGAGTATTTGATTGTATTCCACAATATAAATCCAGTATACATAAAAGCTCTTATGGTTTATTTCTTATCATTTTGCATGTACCAAGACCAAGGTATATAACCAGCCTAAAATGATTTATATTTTAACTTAAAAAAAAATATGACGATAAATGAGTGTTTTTTCGAACTGCTCAGTTTTATATAAATTTTAATATTATATTTTTGTTTATTACAGGTAAACTCATATCATTGTAATTTTTTTTCAATAAAAGCGTGACAGCTTGGTAGTTTTTTTTATAAGATTTCTCAGTTTTATGAAAGTTTTTTCTAGGCTCGTGATTTCTGGAAGCGTTCTTTCTCAAAACAGAGTTATTTTTAACGAGCAAATGTGATCCCTTTGATCACTAAAAGTTAGCGATTTAGACAGTTTATATTATTAGATCCCAAAATTTGTTAATGAGCTTAATGACCAGCAAAAGACATGACTTCCAAGCCGACGTTCGTTTTCGTTCCCTAACAAATTTAAACACTAAATTGATCTCTAAAATAATAAATATGCGATTATTTAAGTCCATGAAAATTCTCTGTATTACACGGATAAGATAATTTATTGGTATAAAGTTAGTGAAAAAAATTCATACACTTTGCCAACATGATAGATATTTATTAAAAATTGGGTTTTATTAAATATTATGAAGAAATATCTGCATGATTCCCCATCAACATTATCTTGATACAAAGCATCGCATGATTCTTCATAGCTTCAGTGAAGTATGTACCATTCACATCTCCACAACGCAATGCACAAGAAAGTATCGAATGTATACTAAATATCAACTTAATAGAAAGGGTTGAGTACCAGACAGAAAAAAATTAACATGCCAGTTTTCAAACCAAACCAAATCAGTTAACCAAATTGATATGATAGTTTTATGAAAGATGTGTGTTTAAATTACGATTTCCAACAATTAACCGAGTTTTCGGTGTAAATCCTTGTGATTAGTGTTTTATATAACTCATAGCATGAAATTTATCACTGTAGAATCCCTATATCCAAAAACTTTATTCATTTGACATTCTATGTTAATTGTACTAGTCTCTCAAAAGAAATACACATATTCATATAAACGAATAGCAGGTCACATACATACACCCATCAACTTCCTTCCAAGACAATAGGGTTGAAGCTGTCAAAATTTCCAGCCAATTTTTACTGCTAAGGCTCCCCCTTTTTCAATAATCTCATATATCCATCGTGGGTCTCCTTAGCAAATGTAAATATTACACAACATACTCATAATGCAAAGGAACTTGCTTTAAGATTCCTCAAAATCAATGCTCAAGTCAGCGTTTTAAAAAAGGGCCCTTTTTAAGGCACCTGAATTATATGCTAAAATTTCCATATGAAAAAAATTCTTTATTATTCGTTTTAGTATTCGTTCCTATTGTGGTATTTTTTAAAATCAGATTCAAGTCAGAGTCAGTGTTGTGAAATGGTCAAATCTATTGAAAAACTTTTCGGTGTTTGAGGAAATGAGCTGGCATGTTTTCAGCTTTCTCACAATTTAAATCCAAAAATATATTTATGATACATTTTCTTCTTCTAAGTACATTTCTCACTGTGATAATTAAATGCTCACGTTATAAAACTATCAAAAAATTAATATTGTTTTTTATAGAAATATTTTGTGTCGGACTCTTAATTCATTTTGTCTGGAAAACTGCAATTTTTATAAACTATGACTTGTTTTGTGCATGTTTCCACTTATACCTGTTTTCTTTTTTATGCCCATTCCAAACCATTAAATTTTATATTTTAAATGTTTCCCATGAAAATTGGAATCCGCGGCGTTAAAAATCATAAAAAATCATTCCATTTATAAAAAAAATTATACAAATGCAATGCTAATAGTTAATGGGATACTACAAGGAAACCTAATTAAGTTTCGTAAAATTTAAACAATGGATATCTTCTGGATAAAAGCGTATGTTGTTCGTGTACTAGTTAGCCAATCGGCTTTGAATGGTTACATATTTTGCTTTGCAATATTCATTTAGTTATTTGGCAGTGGGATAAATAAGAAACAAAATCGATTATAAAAATGCTACATAGTAGGCGTACAAAAGGAAAACATTTGGATTTTAAATTCCAATTAAGAATTTTTAAGATGCATTTAATGCACTAGCGTTAGATCACTGCTTGAACAATCTTTGTACATAATTTTCAGTACAAATCTCCGAATAATTGATCAAAAATTTGTCATCAGTCATCAGATATATTAGAAACCTAATAGACACATAAGAACCCCAAAAAAGGGATAGGGAGCCGCTTTAAAATGCCAACTTATTTTATAGCATGGTCTCATAAGCACAAAAGCTTGAATTTTCATCATTGTTATCTTCATGCAAAAGCATCTCATCAGTGGATACTCTGTATAGCTTGTACAAAGTGCCATTCACATCCGTACAACGCAAAATACACAAGAAAGTATTGAATGTCTACTAAACCCAACTCATGTGAAAGGGTTGAAGACCAGAAGACTGAAAAAAAAATATTAACTAGCCAGTTTCCACCGGAAATTTCACCAATACTTTCAGCAGTATCCTCTACATGCATAGCTTTCAACATTGGAGCTTTTCATTCAATT
>JAQFZG010004317.1:0-11969 GCA_034695465.1 Entomobrya nicoleti
GTATTGTTCTAAGGGATAAGGATATCGGCTTATCTCAGGGGCGCAGTTTTTCACTGACGGACTTAGTCACCCAATCATATGAACGTTATTGATTAACAAGTCGACTTAAGCCTTTAGCTTAAAAACATACATGTTTCAAGCTTACATTTCATTATTTATTTAGGAAGAAAAAATCATGTTTGTGTGGGTCGGAAAATGTAATTTCACACAAAAATTGAGATCTTGTATTTTATACGGTAACCATGAAAAGGTTTTCTAATACCCTTGTGCAGTTTTAAGTACACTGTACCCTCTTCAGGAGAAACGATAAGATAAATAAATTGTTTTTTCATTAACAAATAGCATATGTCTTGTTGAGGTTACATCATTCGTATTTGTTACATAAATAAACTTTTGTCACATTGCCGTTTTATTTATTACTTGAGACATTTTTTTACCAAGACACCTGAACGATTAACATTTCACTTGACAGTTTCTTCATTCTTTCGTACTCAAAAATAAGAAGACCTTTTTTAGAATAATTTTTTTGAACTTGAGTACTTTCTTCTGTAAATTTATCTTCGTGTTTTTTTGTTTTAAGACACTAAAGGTTAAGTCGTCAACTTAAAAAATTTCGTATAATTTTACTTACTCTTACATGAGAGCTTTTAATTTTCCTCGAATTGGTTCTTGTAGAATCATTTATTTTTTTAAATTAAAAAAATTGTTACTTTTCTACCAAATTTGTTCTATTATTGTTCTATACTACGAATAAAACAATGATGAGCTTGGCTTTTTTAAATGAAAACATAACAGGAAAAATTCACACAACATATATTAAGCCCTTAACAATAAAAAACATCATTACTTCAATAGCTTTGCTTTGCCGCAATTCTAGTTTATGCTGCATCATAGATAACCCTATAAATTATATAACCTATGTATTTCAAGCAAACTTATTGATGTTTAGATATAATATGTTATACAGTAAACATGAAAAACCTTTCTCATGTGTTTGCACAGTTTAAAGTACACTTGACTTTCCGTAGCAACGATGTCTTAAATACGTAGTTTTTTAATTAACTAATAGAATGAGGCTTTGTAAGTTACAACATACTTTTTATGTAACTAGTTCTTGTAAGCTTTTGTAACATTGACATTTTATATCCATTTAAAAAAAATTTATTCTTTCGTACTCAAAAACACGAAGGCCAACCTATTCCAGAAACTTTTTCTACTTGAATAACTTCCTTTGTAAATAAATTTTCATTGTTTTGTTTGAAGCCTTAGCAAGGTTAAGTCTTAAACTTAAAATATTTCGTGTACTGTATTCCCTGTTTACATGTTACATAAAACGACTTTTAATTATCCATCAAACATCCTACTTGCAAACCCATTGATGTGTTAAAGCTTTCTTCTTTCTCTTATTACTTTTTCTACTTATTTGGTTTTATTAATTTCCTTTACCACCAACATAACATTAATGAGCTACAATGTATTTTTTTGTAAAAACGTGACCAAGCATGCTTTTATTTTGAAATTGTCTACTTGGAAACCTACTCAATTTGGTTTATTTCACAAGAGACCTAACGTGCTTTCACAATATGATGTAACGTTTTTAGTAGATAGCCAGAGAGTGTCTCGAATAAGCATGTGTTCAGTTGGTTATTTCTCGACTATTGAGTACAAGCATTTCAAGGCCTACCTTGTTTTGTATTGATGGAATCCTCTTCCGAAATATATAAGGCTGAAAATATCTCGTGAATCTTTCACTAGCAAACTTACTTGCTTTGGAAGAAGGTCCAGTCTATTTAGCTCCTTTTTTTACTGTTTTGTGGTTCAGTTTATTTCATTAAAATTTCAACAACTATGTAAATTAGTTAAATTTGCATTTGTGTGAATAGTTAGTATGTCAATTTGTGAAGAGCTGCATTGGAAAATTTAAATGTTTGAGAACAGCTTGTTTTAATATATTTAAACTTGTCAAAAAAAACATTTTTCATTTATCTTCAAATTTGGTCAACAAATTTTCTGTCATTTTTATTGACAAAATGAAAGCTAGGTTTGCAACTTGGTGTTTGTTAGCATTACTTTTAGGGTATTTTAGTGAAATGTTCTCAAAATCATTGAACTCTCAACAAGACAATACAACCGAATACTTTGAAGTCATAACGGCTAATTATAAAAGTCCTCATAGCACAACGCCAACTGACTTGACTAGTCTCCAATCGAAATCCAAGAATATTGCACAGATTCCGTCCGATCAAATGTCGGACAACAAGAAAAGTTGGAAAGATAAGGAACCTCAACGAAACAAAGAGCAACACGCAAATGTGACAATTAACAGAAATGTAAAGCAAGTCGACAAATTTCAATCTAAACTTTCACCGATCGGAGACTACGTCTTTGGAGGCCTGGTTCTGTGTTCTTGTAAGTTAATATTTTTTTGTTAACTCAATCATACTTTGTTAATTAAACACTGAACAAATTCAAGCCATTTCACACGTGTGCATTTTTGTCAATAGGCATCCTATCTCTAGTTGGTAATGGCTGTGCTCTCACCACATTCCGGTTTCGACAAAGGAGGCTGATTCCGATTGAAGTATTTTTTATAAACCTCACCATTGCGAATTTACTTCTGTCCGTTGCAAGTTACCCATTGTCCATTATATCAAGTTTTATGCATGGTTGGAACTTTAGAGAATTGGGTTAGTTGAATAAAACTGTTAACACATTAAAACAATCCTTCATAGCTTTCAATTCAGAATTTGTAGATACATATTTATTTTTAATTCTAAAGGATGCACAATTTATGGATTTTCCTGCTACTTTCACGGCCTTTCCAGTATTTATACCATTACAGCCATGGCGTTTACTCGATACCTGATTACCTGCAAGCCTGTTCAAGGTAACTAGAATGTGCATTCTTTTCTAAATAATTTTTTATACGTCGTTAAAATATTTTGATTTGTATCCCTTCGTCCATAGTATACGGTTATGTGTAGGTATTGCTAGTTAAGAGGTTATCTTTTGTAGAAGAGAATATATTTTTGCTTGGAATTTGAGTTTGTTTTGTCAACGGAATACAATACATATCGCATTCGCAGTAAATTTAGCAGCTCTTTATAGAGTGTCACTCTGTTCTGAGCACATTTCCAAGAGGCCCTTTGGAAATTTAGATTATTCCTTTGAACTAAGCGTGACAGTTTCGGTAGAAGCAAATCCACTTATTCCATCAAATAGCTTGACAACCTTATTTTCAATATCATTTTTTAAAAGTATGATGGTATTCCAAGAAACTGCTTTGTTGGTAAACAATATATTACGTTTCATTTAGGCAACCAAATAACCTGTTGGACGTGTTGTAAGATGGTGGCCATAAGCTATTTGTTAGCTTTTCTTTGGGCTATATTGCCACTATTTGGATATGGAAAGTATGAAGTTGAACCGTTTGGTTTGAGCTGTACATTGGACTGGATTGCAAAAGATAGAGGTAAGTAGATACAAAATAGGCTTTAAAATTATTAAGGCAATAAAGAATAAAACGATAATGATTTTTTAATGAATGAAAAACTGAACTTTACACAAAGCGACTACATACAATTCGTTGTTAATATACACAGCTTCTCGGATCTACATTGTTCTTGTCACAATTTTCTGCGTTTTCCTTCCACTCATCATCCTGGTATTCTGCTACGCTCAAATCATCATGCTTGTTAAAAAGTCAAGGGAAGTGGTGAAAAACTTAAGAGCTAACAACAACAACAGGAAAGGGTCCAGTGACCAGCTTGCTTGGGTAAAAACTCAAATTACTTAAGCTTAAATATAGCAGCATTTACATTAAATTTTTCTACAAAAAATGAAAATTTGTCCATTGTCGTATTTCTAGATTTGCGGATTAATATCAACCGGTTTTGTGATGGCGTGGTTTCCATATACAATTGCTTGTCTCTCGGCTAGTTTCCAGGGTGAAGTGGTACTACCCATTTGGTTAACTCCTGGTCCATCTCTGTTTGCAAAATCATCTATTGTTTATAACCCAATCATTTACATATTCCTAACTCCAAGATATCGACAAGATATTTACGAATTGATCCAGTACATCTTATGAAAATCTGGTGTGAGGAAAAAATAGGGCAATTAGGCCCCTAAAATCGTAACTGCGACGGATGGAGTTGGATCAACGTTCCAATATAAGTCACCTACCACTTATGCAGATATAATAGAAGAGAGCACTCTTGAAATTTCAAACTGCAATGATCCAGTTACGATGAAAGAATCGTGTGCCTGAGAAGTAGATTGATCGGAGGAAAATGTATAAACTAAGTTAATATGGTAAGAATATGGTTCTAGATTACGTAGATCACTATTTTCATTTAGTAGAATGGATTCTTGTGAAAAATGTAAAAAGCGTACACTTTTTACAAAAGTTTCAGAAAACATAAGTTATTAAAGTCGGTTTTAGTAACCATCGTATACGTATAATTGTTAAGGCCACCTCAGTAAAATCAGTAATGACGACTTTTGCAAGTACTACTAAATTACGATAAGCTATTTATTATAATAAACATACACACATACCAAGTTTTAATGTAAAATAATATTACTTCTAAAGCAACATCATGGTTATTTAAAGGTATGTCGATTTGAAGGCGAAAAAACCAAAGGACATGTTGTGGACACAGTTGATTGATAAACGATTCTGCTTACCGCTAAATTTGTCAAAATGTGTATGCTCGTTATGTGTATGAGATGAAGAGATACCGTGGCAACAAGAGTACAATTTCTGTAGATGCAATGATTATTGAATCAAATCTAAAATCAGAGCAGTCTTACGGAACAGTGATACAAAATCCATGTAAATCAATGTAACAATAGAATTTATACTAATAACAAATGGTAGAATAAAAAATTATTTTTTGATATCGATTTTGCAGTATCTATTTTATATCTTGTAACTAGTTCATTTCAAACATGCGACAAAGACGTGATTATAAATATTCGACAATTATGAAAAATATTCCACGAAATTTCATTATTCTTTCGATTTTAGTAACATTTTCGTTTTTTACATTTAAAACATAAATATGTATAAAAAATATATAATGGATTTTGTGATTAGGTACAAATATAGTCAGGATTTGTACAATATTGGAAAAGGCTGAAGTGAAAAATTTCAACAATTGAAATTGGGTTGTTTCAATAATGAAAGCTAAGTTTACAACTTTGTATATGCTGACACTGGTGATGGTGTTAGGTTATTTTAGTAAAATGTTCTCAAAATCCTTGCACGCCAAAAAATCGCAGCGGACCTGAATCTTTTGATCTAAAGAAGGCCAAAAGCTTAAATTCTGAAACTTCGAATAAAAAAATAACAACAAGATGACATCTGTATCCAAGTAAATGACAAGTTTGTCATTCGAGCGGTTGACGGACAAGAAGAAATGCTGGAAAATTATAAAAGCACATCGAAACAAAGAACAAACCGCAAATGTTTCCACCCAAGGAATTGTAAAACAGTACGACAAATTCCAATCCAAACTTTCACCGATCAGAGACTACGTCTTATTGATTGGGCAGCCAAATATGAGTGAAATTCTACTGTAAACTTTTCGTGGAAAATAATGCGCTTGAGTGCAGCACTTGTGTTTACATTTCTTTAATTGAGAGCTTTTAAGTACTTAACTCTACAAAGTTTTCCCACACGTGCGCATTTTTATAACAACGCATTCAATCTCTTTGGGAAATGGCTGTTCTCTTACCATTTATTGCGGTTCGATGACGGAGCCTATTTCCTAAAAAATGTTTTTCATTAACATTGCCGTTGTGGGTATACTTCCTTCTGTTGCAAGTTACCCACTGTCTATGATATCAGGTTTTAGGCACCGGTGGAAATTTTGAGAACTGGGTTAGTTGAGTGAAACGTTTTTATTTTACTTTTAACTAAAATTTATGAAGACGAAATTTTATTATAACAATTCACATCGAAAGTTACTCAAATTGGTTGCATTATTCACTTATTATTATTATTAAATCCTACCATTATCGTTTGGATAACGTTGTGAAACTTAATGCTATATATTTTATGTACATAGGTAACCAAGTAACCTGTTGGATATGTTGTCAGATGGTTGCCATTGGCTATTTGTTAGCTTTTGTTATGGCTTTAATGCCCCTATATGATTTTGGAAACTATGAAGTGGAACCTTTTGGCTTGAGCTGTACTCTGGGTTCGGTTGCAAAAGATAAAGATAAGCTGATAAAAAAACAGGCATTTAAAGCAAATTATAAATCGAATTGTCAAATGAAAGGTTAACAATTACACTGATGAAAATTACTCTATAAAAGATCAAGTTTGTAGACTGAATCCTATGCTCATGTAAATTACCATTTATTAATATTCACCTTCCCCGTTCTACATTATTCTTGTCACAATTCTCGACACGGTATCCTCCGGATGGTGTAATTGAAAGAGAGGCAACAGACGGCGATAATTTAACGTGTCACCATGGGACACTGAAAAACCGTGCAAATGGAAAGGAAGAGGACACTCTTGAACTTTCCTTCAGCTATGCTTCAGTTACCATGAAAGAAAGTTAAAGAAACGTTTGTCTAAATAAGTCCAACTTTAATATGAATATTATTACAAAAATAATATTCAAGAGAAGTTGCAATTTTTTTGTTGTACAATTCTTAGTAATAATGCAGAAAAAGCTCTGTTATAATTTGAAAAGGTTAATGTACAAAAAAGACGTATTTATTTTTAATTAAATAAAAGCATTGCTCATAGCGCTCGCATCAATTTTATTTTTAGCTCATTTGCTTTCCATTATCTTTGGAATTTATACAGTGAACCTGAAAAGCCTCTTTCGTAACTCGTACTTGTTAGTTAGCTTTTGTAACATTGCCATTTTACAATTATTCAAGACTTTATACCCAGTAAACCCAATGGTTACATATTTTTTTTTATATCCCTTTGACGTTTTCTTTATTATTTCGTACTCAAAAACCTGAGGGCCAAGTTATTTTAATAACATTTTTGTATTTGAGTACTTTCTTTTGAAAACATATTTTCATAAACTATATAAAATACTGTATTCGCTCCGCTGTAACATGAAACGACTTTTAATTTTCCTTGAAACATGCTACTTGTAAAACTCATTTATTTTTCAAAAGCTTTTTACTTTTTCTTATTACTTTTTCTACCTTACTTGTTTTTTATTAATCTCCTTTACCTTGAAAATAACGGTGATGAGCTGCGATATATATATATTTTTTAAACATAAATCAAGTATGCCTTAATTTGTTCCTTTTGTAAGTTCTCTACTTGTATGTCTATTCAATTACCTTTACATCACAGAAAACCCAACATGCTTTCACTCAACAAGGTGACGGGTTTTTACTAGATAACCAGAGATTTTTACGAATGCTGACAAACTGAATTCGTAAAGTTAGTGTCTTGAATAGCATGTATTCAGTCTCGACAACTGTGAGCTTCTTTCAAGGCCTACCTAGCTTTGTACTGATGCGATGCTCTTCCCAAATACATAAGGCTGCACAAATCTAGTAAAACTTTTAGTAGCAAACTTGTTTGCTACGGAGAAAGATCTAGTTTCACCAGCTCCTTATTTTACTTTTTACACTTGTGAATATAGTTTGTATGTGAATTTGTGAAAAAGCTAGAAGTGGAATACTGTAAATATTTGAAACCAGCGTGTTTAAATATATTTAAACTTGTAATAAATCATTTTTCACTAATATTTAAATTTCTTGAATATATTGGTTGTCAATTTTTTTTGAAAAAATGAAAGCTAGATTTGCACCTAGGTATTTGCTAATACTACTATTGGGGTATTTTAGTGAAACGTTCTCAAAATTATTGAACTCTGAACAGGACAAGACAACAGAATATTTCAGTCTATTAACAGCGGTAATTCCTGATAGCGCAATGGTAGTAGTGTTAAATGGAAATCCATCCGAACCGCAGAATTTGACAAGGATTACATCCGATAGACTAATTGACAATACGAAAAGCATGGAATTTAAGGAGGCTCAACGAAACAAAGAAGAGCCCACAAATGTGACAATCAAGAGAGATGTAAAGCAAGACAACAAATTTCAGTCGAAACTTTCACCGATCGGAGACTACGTCTTTGGAAGTTTGGTTCTGGGTTCTTGTAAGTTGATTTTATTCACTCAATCAATATATTTATGTTAGATTATCATGTTAGGTAAAACCGAACTTTTTTTTGAGATGATGTACGAAAAGGAAAAAGTCCAAAAATAGAATTAAGTAGAAGGCTCAGTGTAACCGTTTCATTGAAATTTATGCGTTGAAGTGCAACACTTTTGTGTTTACATTTCCTTAATTAAAAGCTACACAAAAGACAACTCATCTCACACGTGTGCATTATTCATCAACAGGCATTCTATCTCTTCTGGGTAATGGCTGTGCTCTCACCATATTCCGGTTTCGACAAAGGAGGCTTATTCCGATAGAAGTATTTTTTATAAATCTTGCCATTACGAATTTACTTCTTTCCGTGGCAAGCTACCCATTGTCCATTGTATCCAGTTTTATGCATGGGTGGAACTTCCGAGAATTGGGTTGGTTGAATCAAACTTTTGACAAAAATATTTTATAGGCTATGCATATGTAATTCGACAAATAGCTTTAAGTGAGATATTCAAGATGTATAACATATTATTTATTTATAATTTCTAAGGATGTACGATCTACGGATTCTCCTGCTACTTACTCGGCCTCTCTAGTATCTATACCATTACAGCCATGGCTTTCACTCGATACTTGATTACCTGCAGGCCTGTTCGAGGTAACTAAAATCTATATATTTTTTTTTTATACGTCGTAAAAAATTTCCTATTTGTTTTCTTTCGTGCATAATATGCGGTTATGTATTTTTTGTTGAAGAGAAACATGTTGTTAGTTCGAATTTGAGTTTGTCTTATGCACAAAACACAATGCATATCTCGTTCTCGCAAAATTTAGCAGTTTTGCAATAATAGCAGATGTTCAAAGAACACGATCCCCAATATCCGACAATTTATTGCAAACCGACTCATCAGCAGACTGAAATTATGGTTGAAATAGACAGTTTTTTTGTTTCCGTTGAAATCATTTTTACCAGGTATCGTTTATTGTATTGCCAAATAAAAATCCATCGCCGGTAAACAAAAACATGTTTCTGGACTTGCGAAAGTATCACTCTGTTGTGTGTACATTTTCAAGAGGTCACTTTCAAATCTAGGTCATTCGTTTTCACTCAGAGTGACTGTTTCATTAGAAGTAGAACCACTTATTCCATTAGAAGTAGCTCTACAAGCTAATTTTCAATGTCAGTCTTTTTTTTGTAAAAAAATATGATGTTATTCTAAGAAGTGGTTTGGTTGGTAAACAATATATTACGTTTTATTTAGGCAACCAAATTACCTGTTGCACGTGTTGTAAGATGGTGGCCATAAGCTATTTGTTAGCTTTTCTGTGGGCTTTATTGCCATTACTTGGATATGGAAGGTATGATGTTGAGCCTTTTGGCTTGAGCTGTACATTGGACTGGATTGCAAAAGATAGAGGTAAGTAGATAAAAAAATAGTAGTCTTCTTATTAATGTAACCGCATGGGTGAAAGTTTACACAAAACGAATACATACAATTTCCTTGTTATTATACAGCTTCTCGGGTCTACATTGTTCTTGTCACAATTTTATGCGTTTTCCTTCCACTCATCATCCTGCTATTCAGCTATGGTCAAATCATTATGCTTGTCAAAGGTTCAAGTGCAGTGGTGAAAAATACAAGAGCTAACAACAGCAACAAGAAAGGGTCAAGTGACCAGCTTACTTGGGTAAGAAATTAAATTACTTGAGTTTAAATATAGCAGCATTTACATTTTATTTTACTACCAAAAAATGTCTATTGTCGTATTTATAGATTTGCGGATTAATATCAACTGGTTTTGTGATTGCGTGGTTTCCATATACGATTATTTGTCTCTGGGCTAGTTTCCAAGGTGAAGTGGCACTACCCATTTGGCTAACTCCTGGTCCATCTCTATTTGCAAAAGCATCTATCGTTTACAACCCAATCATTTACGTATTCCTAACGGCACGATATCAAAAGGATTTTTGTGATTTGGTTAAGTACATCTCGTGCAAATCTGGTGTCAGGAGAAAAAAGGCAAGCCACGACCCGATAATTGTAACTATGACGGATGTAGATAGATCAACTTTCCAATGTAAGACTCGTAGCACATATGTAGATATAATTGAAGAGGACATTCTTGAAATTTTCAATAGCGATGATCCAGTTACGATGAAAGAAACGTGTGTTTAAATATTACCTGAAAAAATTAATGTAAAATAATATAAATAAATAAATTAGCGGTAAATTTGTCAAAATATTTGTAAAATATGTGTATAAAATAGAGAGATGCCGTGGTAACAAGAGTAAACTTTCTGCAGATACAATGATTATCAAATCAAATGTAAAATCAGAGCAGTCTTACCGAACAATAAAACCAATTCAATATTTTTCAATGCAGCAATAGAATTTATATCAATAAAACATGTTATATTAAACATTTATTTTTTTCATATTTATTTTGAAGCATCTATCTTATATCTTGTAACAAATGAGTTAAATAATTGCATTTGTTTCAAAGATGTGCCAAAGACGTGACTGTGTGAAAAATCACGTGTGTGTGATGAAAAATATTCCACAAATTTCTTTTGATTTGATTTGAGTTTGAAAACACATTTTCGTTTTCTTCATTTGAAACAAAAAATATATATAAAAAATGTATAATGGATTGTGCAAATAGGTATAAATATAGTCAGGATTGATAAAGAAATATTCACAATAAAGATAAAATAAACGTGTTTGGTCACGTTTTTTGTTGTAAACCCTTCAAATGCCTATCACATATTTCGTTTTTTTGTGTCTAGATCATGTGTATCATCTAATTTGGGATCTAACATTATGTAAACATTTGTTTCGTCGATCGTTTTTTCTTGATCGTTTCAAGCTTTTTTACAAAAGAAATTGAAAAAAGAGTGTTGTGTCTTGTATGCCGTTTTCTTACAAGAATGTTTTCTATTTATCGACCTAAATGTAACTCAACTTTATGCGATATCTTGAGAAACACGTACTGGGGAATACATAACTTTTGTTTGTTCTGGAAAAACTTCAAGGCCAGTTATTAAATAAACTGCACGTCACGAAAACGGCTTCGTTTTGTAACACAACAAAAAGATGTGTTCCTTTATCGTTCTAGAAGTTGTCTTTCTTAATGATTTGCTGTATCATGCCTGTTATCAATTTTTATACTTCTAAGAAATATTCCACATTATTTATCATTTTAAAAAGCAATATATTCAGAATATATTTTCTTTGGAGTATTAATATTTTGTTTTCAAGCTTGCCAGTAGGAACATTCTCTGCTATATCATATAACATTGTTTATGCAACATTCTAACAAAAAGTTGGGTACGCTTCAACAATATGCATCACTTTTTATCAAACTCGTGAATTATTTTAGTTCTTGATTAAATATCAAAGGAAATGTAGAATATATAGTAACTATATATTTTATTACTTTTCTCCATATTAAGGAAGTATTTACTATGAGTAGTCATTTTTATGGTTATAAGGAATCGATTTAATATTTTTAGCTCAAATTTTCGATAACTAGCCGTTATCATTTTCACAAGCAGAACGAAAAATGAAATTTTAGTCACAATATTACATTTTTACAAATGTTTATAACAAAGGTAAATAATCAAAAATTTATAAGGTCAAAAGCCAGAAGTAACCAGGCATTGATGTCATATCCAGTATTCCTGTTCATGTTATTGGGATATTTCTGGATACAAATAGCTTCGATACAGTCACATGATGTATGTATGTATGTATTTTGGGGCAGATATCTCAGACTATGATAGCCTGAGATACCATTGAGGAATCTGCATATT
>JAQFZG010004318.1:0-11968 GCA_034695465.1 Entomobrya nicoleti
ATTTTATTTCTTTATTCAAAGCAAATAGAAAATGGGTTTATTTTTAAGATATGTCGATTGATTATTTTATTATACGCCAGTCATTTTGGTTTGGCAACCATTAGAAATTTAGGTATAATTGCTATAGGACAAGGAATGCTTCGTATATTTTTTATTTAAAGCGTTGAAGAAATCTCCTATTCCAAACAGTTTATCAGTTCGTTTTTACAGAGAAAACTACATTGTGCTTGGAATCATTCGACCAGCTGATTATAAATTAAGTACGTTTATTCTGACAACAGCTTTTTGGTACATTGTCTTATTTTCTAATGTAATTATTATTGGCATCAAGAAAAATTCACCGCAACTGGTTGTCATCGGTTCAGTAGTAGTTTTAGTTACAGCGCTATCTTTGCATTCACTTATAAACATTGGTTGTTATTTTTTTGAGACTTCACAAGAAATATTGGGCAAGTGGAGAAGTGTTACGTTTCTTGATAAATATACGAGAAGAGTTGTGAAGTCGCTTCCGATTCTTGCTGTACCTGCAGGCGAACCGGGAGTTTTTGATGTGAATATGAAGATCCATTTTGTGGAGTCTCTTCTTAGAACTATTGTAGATTATAGGATAACGGTAGGGAAGGTAATTAAACTGTAACTATTCATAGTAATTTAAAGCTTCAAATATAATCATTACAATTATTACTTTTCTCATACCCTGCCATTCTTTAACTTGTTTGTGATGCACCTTTCATACTCATAAATATATTTCATGTATGCAAAATGCACACACGTTTTTGGTTATTATATTAT
Organism: Entomobrya nicoleti; assembly: GCA_034695465.1. Taxonomy (NCBI): domain Eukaryota; kingdom Metazoa; phylum Arthropoda; class Collembola; order Entomobryomorpha; family Entomobryidae; genus Entomobrya; species Entomobrya nicoleti. The sequence continues at coordinate 793 of JAQFZG010004318.1, forward strand.
ACGGCATGTTAAAGTAAAATGCTACTCCAAGTGTCATAAGCAATTACCTAGATTATAAGCTATATGCTACGTATTTTTCCTGATTGTGAATATTCTTGCATCGTAGTCCTAAAAAGTATTTCAGTAACTTTGGATAAAAGCAGTCATGCCGGAGTTTATGTTCTGTCGTAAAAAATTATGCTATAATTTGATCCGATTTTGAATTCATTTTTCGTCTAACGTGTCAACATCCAATTTGAATTGTAATATTCAGTAAAGGACTTTCGTGTAATAAAATATTCTTGCCATGTGATATAATGTATTTAACGTTCCTGAGCTTTTACTGATACTTGCAAAAAAAACATTTCGAACGTAATTTTGTGTATATAATATAGTATGCTACACATACGAAACATTCTGACAGAAACATACTGTTTTGCTAGCCATGTGTTGGTTAAGTGTCCAACTTTCTCTCTAATCCTACCACTTCAAAATATAAAGCAGATCAACAACATCCATTATGAACGGAATTATAAACATTCAAATGTAGGTGTTCTAAATTTTTGTACAATTTTCTTGGAATATGTGCATATGCAGGTAACTTACTAATTCGTTATACTTCATACAAGTACCTATTGGCTTTTATATTAGTATGCATTTTTTACTATATTTTTTTTTGTAAAATGTGTATTAAATATACTGCAGCAAACTGGTTAGGAAGGGTTTTAGCTAACACAACATACCTTGTAAAAAAATATACACTGGCTTTGGGTCCACTAGTAAAATACATTTTAGCATTGTGAGGCTTACCTTAACTGCTATAAAAGCCAAGAAACCGTTTCTCAGAGTAATCATTCCTGATTGAAAGTTTGCTCTTGAAGTACTCATCTGAAGACTCTCTTATTAAACTCATCCGACCGAATATTGGTTCTTTGGAATACTAAATCAAATAAGGTAATATTTTTGTTCATCGATAAGTTATATTTGTTTTTAAAGTTAATATGTGATATATTTGTACATTATTTAAACCATACTTATAAATTCTCCTTTTTTTGTTGTTTTTATAGGAAATCCATGAAACTGTTATGAATAATCATGGAGAAAGTTGCAATGATGATTATTTTGCTGCCTTTCCTGGTTTTTGCTCAGACACAAAACCAATGCATCCCAAGATGTACTACAGGACAAATTGCACCTAATCAACTAGGTGGTTCACCTTGCCTTTGTACTTTTGAGGCAACCCTTCCTGGATGTACTGTCGCTGCTTGTGAGCCTGGAGTCGATGCTACCAAATCGTACACTTGTCAATGCACTCCCGAGAACCACCAAGACCAATGCATTACACTTCGATGTACTAATGGCACGGAAACCCATTCATCTGTGGCGACGGTAATATCCCAATCAACTGATCAAGCTGTGGAACCAAGTTGCAATAACTTGTGCAACTGTGGCATTCAACCTTCAGACTGTACCAACAATTCGAAAAGGCCATCTGAAGGAGGTCCAGCTTGTAGCTGTAATCACAATTTTTGGCCAACTGGATGTACTTTGAAGCCTTGTGAGCTGGGTGATACAGGGAATGATGATTACTTTTGTGAGTGTACTAAGGAGTATGCTCCAGAATTCTGCTTGAGCCCACAATGCAAGCATCGTTTGATTTGAAGCATGGCTATACGACCAGAGTATTAAAAACGTCAGATTGATAACATGTATAAGTATTTATTGATTTCTTAAAATTAAATTTTTAAGAAATTTGTTAAAAATACTTTATTCTTTGTGTTCGTTCCAGAAATGTTTTTTTTAGCTGAAATATAGGCAATATATTTATTTTATATAAATGTTATCATACAACATACATACATCATATTGCGCTATAGTAAATTTTGTCTGCATCAAAATATTTTTGTTTGGATGTTTAAGGTTTCGTTAAGCTGTTTACAGTCCACTTAAAAAATAAACCAAGTTACGTAATTTACTGTAGATAATTATCTTCTTTACTTGGACGTTATTTCATTTAAATTCCAGTCAAAAATTATTAATCTATAATTTTCTATAATTTCAATGTGAAATTGGTGGATGTATTCCAGAAAGTCAAACTTGTAACAGTAAATACCAAATGGGTTATAAAAATCATTATTTTTATAATATAAGTACCGTACTTAAATCCTTTGTTTGGTTTGTAAATTACAGAACTAAACGATTGTTTCGACTGGAGTGACGAGACGGAAGAAAATTGTCCTAGTGCGGACTCTAAAAAACGATGTACAGTTGCACCAGCCCCAACAGGAGAATGGCAACAGCCTGGAGAATTTAAGTGTTCGTTTAAATGACCATACATTGAATGACAAAAACTTAATAACAATTAATAGGTATGCCAGAAGAATACTGGTGTGATGCTGATGGAATATGGGACTGTCCAGATGGCTCAGATGAGAAAAATTGCACAATGATTGATTTTACCCAGCGAATTAATAAAGTTGGTCATACGATGAAATCCGATAAAGTGGGTAATCTAGACACAAAGCATGTCTCACTGAAACAACACAAGCCACTTAACAAAAACTGGAACACATTTTTAGGTAATCCAAAACTGCTGAAAGGGCTTCGAAAATAAAATCGTTAAAGCTTTGTTTAGGATTTAAATGTTCAAGCCAAATGTAAAAGCCTAGCTGCTTTCGCGGCTATTTTCTGAAAAAAAATCCATAAGCAAGAAATATTTTGTTGTTGTCTTTGTTGCCAAAATAATTTTCTTTTCTCTCATTGGTATAACATACTTCCATTTTCTACCTTATCACTTATCTTAACATCTTATCATTTTCCTACTTTGTTTAATCCTTCTCATGTCGCAATTTAATGTGATTTGGGAGTTGCCGTATCACTGGCAGTTGGTCAGGACATTTTGGTAAACAAAGATGGTGATATATTAGTCTAGTCCTTAGTAGTAATTGGACAAATCAAGTAAAATATTCTCAAAATATTTCTTCCCAAGACCTGAAGCTAACTTATGGAATTTTACCAAATTTTATGTTATCCACAGTTATTCTGGTAATTTTAGTAATATCCACTTTGGTATACTTTGACATTGATCCAATATACACAATAACAAAATACATTTTATTGCTTTGATCAAAGCAAATAGAAATAGGGAACTGGTTAATTTTTAAGATATGTCGTTTGCTTATTTTATTATACGCCAGTCATTTTGATTTGGTAAGGAATTTAGGTGTAATTGCAATAGGACAAGAAATGCTTTGAATATTTTTATTTAAAGCGTTGAAGAAATCTCCTATTCCAAACAGTTTATCAGTTCGTTTTTACAGAGAAAACTTCATTGTGCTTGGAATCATTCGACCATCTGATTATAAATTAAGTACGTTTATTCTGACAACAGCTTTTTGGTACATTATTTTATTTTCAATATAATTATTACTGGAGTAAAGAAAAATTCACCGTTACTGGTTGCCATCGGTTTAGGAGTAGTTTTAATTACAGCTGTATCTTTACATTCACTGTTTATTATTGAGTGCTACTTTTTTGAGGCTTCAGAAGAAATATTGGGCAAGTGGATAAGTGTAACATTTCTTGACAGATAAACAAGACGAGTTGTTAGGTCGCTTCCGGTTCTTGCTGTAGCTGCAGGCAAAGCCGGAGTTATTGACGTGGATATGAAGATCCATTTTGCGGAGAGTCTTCTTGGAACTATTGTAGATTATATGATGACGGTAGGGAAGGTAATTAAACTGTAAGCTTTCATCGTTATTTGGTACGAGGAGTTTTAAATGTAATCAATATCAATACTTTCCTCATTTCTTGCATTCTGTTCGCAATGTCCTTTACGAATTCGTATGTCTATTTTATGTGTGCAAGGTAGAGCCAATATCTGGACAACATAATATACGATATCACATGATTCAGTAGAATGATACACCAAGTGCCATTATCGACTGAATATATTGTAAGTTATGTATGCATTTTCTTGATTGTACGTAACATTGCATTTTATTACAAAGTATTTTAGCAACAAGAATTGTGCAAAGTTTCGTACTTTATTAAATATATTTGCAAATAAAGGAAAATTGACCACTTTGAGTTTTATATAACCCGAATTATTAATCTGTTGTAAAATTTATGCTCTAATTTGAACTTATCTTAAGTTTACCTTTTCATCTAATGTGTCAAATTCCAATTTGGATGGTAATATATTCCGGTAATCTACTTATGGACTTTTCTGTAATAAAGTATTCCTACCATTTCATATAAGGTACGTTTCTGTGATTTACTAATACTTGGTAAATGCTCATTTCAAACGTAACTCTGTTTATAAAATATAATATGTAGCACATTTGAAACATTCTGAAAGTAGCACACTGTTTTACTAGCCACGTGTTGGTTAAGTACCCATGTTTGTCTTATCCATTATGCACTTAAAGAATAGACATGTAAACGTATGTATTTTAAATTTGTGTACAATTTTCATGGAATATGCAGGCAACTTACTAATTCGTTCTACCTCATGCAAGTACCTATTGGCTTTTATACTAATATGCATGTTTTACTAACCTTTTTTGTAAAATGCTTATTAAAAATACTGCAGCTAACTGGTAAGGAATGGTTTTAGCTAACCCAACATACCTTGTAAAAAAATTACACCTTGACTTTAAGTCCACTAGTAAAATATATTTTAGCATTGTGGGGCTAACCTGAATTAAAGTAGAACTGGTATAAAAGCCATGAAAAAGTGTCTCAGAGTAATCACTCCTGATTGAAAGTTTGCTCCTGAGGTACTCACGTTAAGACTCTCTTGTGAAACTCATCCGATCGAATATTTCCTCGTTGGAAAACTAAATCGAATAAGGTAATATTTTTACATCCATAAATTTTAATTGTTTTCAGTAATATTATAGGATTTACTAGAATATTATTTAAAACATACTTATAAATTCTTTTATTTTTGTGTTTTATAGGAAATCCATACAACCGTTATCAATAATCATGGAGAAAGTTGCAATGATGATTATTTTGCTGCCTTTCCTGGTTTATGCTCAGACACAAAACCAATGCATCCCCAAGTGTACTCCAGGACAAATTCCACCTAATCAACTAGGTGGTTCAACTTGCCTTTGTACTTTTGATGCAACCATTCCTGGATGTACTGTCGCAGCTTGTGAGCCTGGAGCCGATGCTACAACCACCTACACTTGTCAATGCACTCCAGATAACCACCAATACCAATGCATTTCACTTCGGTGTACTAATGGCACGGAAGCCCATTCCTCTGTGGCGACGGTAATATCCCAATCAACTGATCAAGCTGTGGAACCAAGCTGTAATAACTTGTGCAAATGTGGCGTCCAACCTCCAGACTGTACCAAATATTCCGAAAGTCCGTATGAAGGAGGTCCAGCTTGTAGCTGTAATCCTAAATCTTGGCCAACTGGATGTACTTTGAAGCCCTGTGAGCGAGGTGATACAGGAAAGGATGATTACTTTTGTGAGTGTACTAAGGAGTATGCTCCAGAATTCTGCTTGAGCCCACAATGCAAGCATCGTTTGATTTGATGGATGACCATAACCAGATTTTTAAAAACGTCAGATTGACAACATCTATAAGTATTTATTGATTTAGTAGAAATAAATTTTAAGAGTTTTTATCAAAATTCATTTCGTTCCAAAAATGTTAATTTTTTTTATCCTAAATATTCGCAACATATTTATTTTATATATTTGCGTACAACATACATACATCCTTCCGAGCCATATCACATTTTGTCTGCATGAAAATGTTTTTTGTTCAGATGTTTAAAGTTTTGTTAAACTTGTTACAGGCGAGTCCACTTAAAAAATTAACCAAGTTATGGCATTTTACATACTGTGGTAATTATCTTTGTGACTGGGACGCTATCTCATTAAAATTCCAGGAAAAAAATTAATGAACTTCTGAATACTTTTCCGTACCTCTGAATCAAGGTCTTTATCCAAATCACCTGTCACATCAAACAATACATTTTAGGTTAGAACTACGGGATTATACATTCCAGATACAAAATATGTACAATAAGTTTGACTTTTATGCATTTGGGTTATAATGCGCAGAGGGAAGGATTATTGAATGTCCTTGTTATATTACAGATATGTCAAAATTCATCTTCTTTATTGAGTCAGGCAAAAAAGGCAAAGATAATTGTAGAGATATACAGCCTATGACAAAAAAAAACAGAAGATAAATTAAAATGTCAAGTGAACTAAAATGTCCATGCAAACGTTATCATTTATCTATGCTAAAAAATGAAATGGGAATTTGATTTGAAAATATAAATACTGTGGTTCCTTCACGATAAATATATCAGTTTAAAATCTTACACGAAACTAAACCACACGACATACTTGAAAATGTTGTCAGCTTTTAAACTATTTGGTGTACTTGTGATTTGCACTGCAGTGGCTAAATCACAAAACTGCGATGAAAACCAGGTATACTAATCAATTTTTATTGTATTTTATTTCAAAAGAAGTTTGATTTTAAAAGAGTATTAATTTATTATCAAGTTCGAATGCGACAATGGTCGCTGTATACCTGGATCCTGGGTTTGTGATGGTGACAGTGACTGTGGAGATATGAGCGACGAACCCGAAAATGTTGACCTTTGTCCAGCATGTGGCCCCGACCAGTATCGTTGCGCCAATGGCCGATGCATTCCAAGCAGCTATGTATGCGATGGGGACAACGACTGCCGTGACATGAGTGACGAATTTGACGACCCGGACCAGTGCCCAGCTTGCAATGAAAATCAATTTAGGTGTGCATCAGGAAAATGCATTCCAAATCGTAATGTTTGTGATGGCTACAATCAATGTGGGGACAACAGTGACGAACCTAATGATCCAGATCTTTGTCCAGCTTGTGCTGATGATAAATTTAGATGTGCTAATGGAAGATGTATACCAAGGTCGTATGTTTGTGATGGAGATAATGACTGTGTGGATGGCAGTGACGAATTTGACAACCCTGACCAATGTCCAGCTTGAAGTGATAGTGAATTTAGATGTGAAAATGGTCGCTGTTTTCCAGGAAATAAAGTTTGCGATGGTAAGTTATTTTTTTAATTTCATTAAATATCTAACAATTGCCTAATTTGATTAATAAATAATGTGATATTATACTTGTGATAGGAATAAATGATTGTCGAGATGGAAGTGATGAACGACAGGATTGTCCACCTTGCCCCAGCGGACAGGTACTTCAATATTAGATCAAAAATTTACATTTATTATCCTGTAAACTGGCAATTTCAGTATCATGTCATTAATTTAATATTTTGTTTAGTTTCAATGTGTAATTGGTGGATGTATTCCAGAAAGCCAAACTTGTAACAGTAAATACAAAATCGATTATAAAAACATTATTCGTATAATACAGGTACAGTACCTTAATCGTCCGTTTGATTTGTGAACTACAGAACGAAACGATTGTTTTGACTGGAGTGACGAGACGGAAGAAAATTGTCCTTGTGCCGACTCTGAAAAACGATGTACAGCTGCACCAGCCCCGCCAGGAGAATGGCAACAGCCGGGAGAATGTAAGTGTTCTTTTAAATGACCACACCTCAATTGCTTACCATTACGAAATTGACAGTTACATTGAATGACTAAAAAATTAATAATTTATAGGTATGCCTGAAGAATACTGGTGTGATGCTGATGGAATATGGGACTGTCCAGATGGCTCAGATGAGAAAAATTGCACAATGAGTAATTTAGGCCAGCGTACTAATAAAGTTGGTCGTAAGGTGAAATCCGACAAAGTGGCTCATCTACACACAAAGCATGTCTTAATGAAACAACACAATCAACTTAACAAAAAGCAGAACACGTTTTTTGGTAATCCGAAACTGCTGAAAGTGTCTTGGAAAATAAAATAAAATTGTTAATGCGTTATTTAGGGTATAAATGTTCAAGCCGAATGTAAAACCCAAGCTGTCTTCGAGGCTATTTTCAGAAAAAAAATGTGATTAAATAAGAAATTAATAAAAAACATCTAAAAGAGTTTAATGAAATAATTAACTAATACAAAAGTATCAATGTCACAGATTCTGTTGAGTTACAAATTTGTTTGATTGTTATGATGATTTTTTTCTATATATCTTGTCTTTTCCTAAAGATAGTCGTTAACTTTCCATCATTAAACAAAACATCACGAACCACTAAACTGCTCGTCATCACAAACCATATTACTTTAACTATTTGTTTTCGTAATTATGATTTTAATTCAAACTAGCATTTTATTGAGACAAAAGTATATGTGTATGTGTATATATTTCTACTGATATGCGCCACAAAACATGTATCATCTGAATTTAATTTTATCCATACAAAATTAAATGTAAACTCATTTGCGTGTACTCGTTTCATTTTAAGACACCGCTTAATTTCTTACCTTATTAGTTATTAGTTCATCAATGAAAAATCAACCATTGTACTTCGTATTTGTTGGGTAAGAAACATTAAGAAGCTTTTATCAAAGTATTCACCCTGGTCACCTGACATCATTGCAATTTGAAATGAACCTGATATTTACATCATTGCATTTTAATGCCCAAAACTAAGCATTACTCAATGCTCTTAAGTTTCAATACAAATATGCCAAAATTTATCCTCTTTATCAAACAGGCAGTCAGACCCAGACCAAAAGATAACAAAATTATTTTTTAGAGATAAACAGGACTTGAACAGCAGAACAGAAGCTAGTAAAATTTCCAGGTGAACCAAAACGTTAAAGCAAAAGGAATTAACATTTACATACGTACAAAAATTAAAATATGATCTTTAATTTTAAAATATAGATACTGTAGTTTATTAACAATAAATATATCAGTACAAATTTATCCATGAACCCAAGCACTTCAGTTGAAAATGATGCTATCTATTAAGCTTTTTGGTGTACTTGTGATTTTCACTGCAGTGGCTAAATCTCAAAACTGCGATGAAAACAAGGTATACTTATCAATTATTGACACATCGTATTTGAAATAAATCCAGTTTTCCTAAAATTAATTGAATTATTTTTAAATTCAAAGTTCGAATGCGACAACGGCCTGTGCATACCTGTATTCTGGGCTTGTGATGGTGACAATGACTGCCTTGACATGAGCGACGAACCGGAAAATCCTGACCTTTGTCCCGCATGTGGACCCGATCAGTATCGTTGTGCCAATGGCCGATGCATTCTAAGCAGTTTTGCATGTGATGGGGAAAACGACTGCAGTGACATGAGTGACGAATTCGTCGACCCGGATGAGTGTCCACCTTGTGACGAAGATCAGTTTAGATGTGCTACAGGGCAATGCATTCCAAATATTTATGCTTGTAATTATAATAACGACTGTGGGGACAACAGTGACGAACCTGAAGATCCAGCCCTTTGTCCAGCTTGTCCTGAGGATCAGTATAAATGTGCTAATGGGAAATGTATTCCAGGGAGATATGTTTGCGATGGAAGGAAGGACTGTGATGATGGCAGTGACGAGTTTGACCATCCTGATCAATGTCCACCTTGTAGGGATAGTGAATTTAGATGTGATAATGGTCGGTGTTTTCCCGAAGAAAAGGTTTGCGATGGTAAGTTATCTTTTCTAAATTGCAATGCAATATATTTTAGTACTGTTTAGTTTCTTGAATGTGCAATGTACTATTATACTTTTGACAGGAGGAAATGATTGTCGAGATGGTAGTGATGAACGACAGGATTGTCCACCTTGCCCCAGTGGGCGGGTACTTTATCACTTTATCAAAATTTGCTTAATGGTCATTTGAGTAACAAAAGATTAATTAATTAATTTATCACTATATTTAGTTCCAATGTGTGATTGGTGGATGTATTCCAGAAAGTCAAACTTGCAACAGTAAAAACAAAATTGATTATAGAAATAAGCATGCGAACATTATAAGTTACCTTTATGAAAAGCATTAATATTTTTTTGTAAATTACAGAACAAAACGATTGTTTAGACTGGAGTGACGAGACGGAGGAAACTTGTCCTTGTGCGGACTCTGAAAAACGGTGTACAGCTTTACCAGTCCCACCAGGAGAACGGCAACCACCCGGAGAATGTACGGGTTTCTATAAATAACTATAGAGTTTTCAAATAGCTTACAAAATTACTATTTAATTTATTAAGGAAATAATTTATAGGTATTGCAGAAGAATACTGGTGTGATGCTGAGGGAATATGGGACTGTCCTGATGGCTCTGATGAGAAAAATTGCACCATGAATCATTTAGGCCTGCGTATTACCAATAAAATTGATCGTAAGGTTAAATCAGACAAAGTGGTTCATTTACAAACAAAGAAAGTCCCAGTGAAAACCAACGAGCAATTTAACAAAAAGCAGACCACGTTTTTTGGAAATGCGAAAATGTTGAAAGGGATTCGAAAATAAAACTTTATTAAAATGTAATTTAGGATGTACATGATCAATAAATTACTATTACTAGCTTGCAGAGATTACTACAAAATGTCAAGGTCTAACCACTGATGTCCATCAGTCACCCTTTTAAGTTCAACTACCTAGTAAATTCGAACTTGCTTTGCATTGTTTTATCAAACAAATATGATTATTTTTCAGATGCATCAACAGATAAATGAATACTTAAGACTTACGAAAAAATTATAAATCGTTTGGTAGAAAATACTATAGTTCGTTATTAAAAAATCAAGTCATAACTTTTTCATATTTTCTTGTTTTTTTTATAAACTCTCATCTTAGTAGTTACCCAAGTCAACTGACAGTTAAAATAGATTTTATGATAGGTAGATAAGATTGACATTCAATAACTTTCCGACCTACTTTATGATATACCTACACTACATATGACACAAACAATTGTCCATATTTTTATTTCACTATGATGTGATTACAAATGTTATTGTTCATATTATTCGGCCATGCTTACTTTCTGACAACTTTATCGAGCTGACAGTCACACTGAAATGTTAACTGGAGTGTTTTTGTTACATGTTTATTTTTAACGATAACTAAACTGGATAATGAGCAAGCATGAGCAGTTGCACGTAAACCGCATTAACATACAACCATGCATTTATGCTAAATTAAATTATGACCTTGATTTAAAATATAAATACTTCAAGTTGGTAATGTGGACAAAACTAGTTCCAATTCATCCACAAACTTAGACGAC
>JAQFZG010004319.1:0-11966 GCA_034695465.1 Entomobrya nicoleti
CAGTTAAAATATCACTAAATATCGCTCCTCATGATGCCTCGAAAGAGTCAGGATGCATCCCCATGAGATTTCTGTTCCTTTTACTTTCTGTTATATAAAACGGCAATCCTGCTACATGGAATAATAGGATATATATGACCGTCATCGGCTTTAATTTGATAAATGAACTGACTTATCCAGTCTCTGCGTCTTGTTAAATATCTGTCTGCATGGATTTTATAGGGCAGGTTTACGAATTGCATTTACGAATAATACGCTTAAGTTATAAAGTTTCCGTGCAAATATTAGTGTTAATTTTGATTGTAATGATTCATCACTCATTTCAGTTTTATTTGTAGTATAGTGTAAGATTTACGCATACCGGTTACCACTTTCCTAGAGTCCGGAATTTTTCGGGTAATATTACGTTACGTTGTATTCACTCTTCTAAGTTCTAACATTGAACATTATAGTTTCCTCCATTTTTAATGGTTTACACTAGAAATTAAATTTTTGCAACATCTTTTTCAACTAAATCTTTCTTTGAAAATATGGCCACTAAAAGTATTCCGATTGCTGCGTGCATGTAAAGTTTGCAAAAAATAAATTTTACGAAAACATTCCTATATATTGACTGAAAACTCAGCACTGCATTTTCTTAGCATATTATTACTTACATACGAGTAAAATAACGGTCTCTTATAATTTCCTTTTTCCGGAATGTTTTATAATTATTATAAAACATCACTTTTGTTTGCTACATTAATTTTGTACATAACGCCTTCCTATATTTACTGATATATTTCATTCCAACTAATGTTCATAACTGTTTCTTTCAACAAACTAACACTAATGGCGAAATGTTCATACTTCATACTATTTTCTTATTTTGCTTTAATAACCCACGATTGGATATGCGAACCAGTCTAAAAGTGATTAAGAAAAATACATTATAAATAGGAATGATTAATTTAACCGAAACATTTCCATGTATTATTTGGAAATGCTTTCAATAAAGCAAAATAATGAACAACAATCGACCTAATTAGAATAACAGAAAACATCGGCCTTTTTTAAAATGACTGGTTAAAGTAAAACAATTTTACTCATCTGAATTTTTCAAGCACTAACTATGCATGCGAATATCCATTTTTAGGTCCGTTCTTCAGGTTTGTGGAAAAAACGTACCTGAAACGCATGCAGTCACAGAAATTTGTTTAAAATGATATTTATTTGGTACTAAACAAGTAGTTCAAGCTTTAGGTATTTTGATTACTTTACTAGCAGTAAATTACTACACCTTAAGTAACATCATGAGAGGCGTTCACTTAAATCTGTCTTCTTGAGTTATCGCCGTCTAATATTCCTCTTTCTCAGCTTCTAAGACACCTACTTCATGCGTTTTATGTTACGAGGAAATGAGGCTTGTGCTCGTGATTAGAAAGAGTGCAATAAAAGAAGCAGAGCTTTAAAACAAATTGCTTTCTCTGTCCCTGTTCCTCTTGGCACTAGCACAGTATTCTAGAAAGGACGTCCTCATGACAGAGAAACAATGAAACAACGTAAAATTATGGGCAAAGTACTTAGCCAAACTCTTTTTAATATTATTATGCGGATTACTTAGTAGCGCAGTAATGACTGTGTATATATTTCATACATGAGTGCAAGCTGCGTGCATAACGTGGCATGATGTATTAAAGTGGAATTAATGGTCTTTGATGATATACTACAATTTATTTGCATAACCCTTTGCCCATTTCTTTTCTCGCCTTCTCACATACAAGAAATCTTCATTCATTTTCTTGTGTAAACGCTCATATTTTTATATCACTATTTTATAATATGTTGCAAGTGTAAGGCACAGTGGAAAGTGGAATGGCGATAGATATTTCAAGCCAAGCACCAAGCAGAGTAGCAACAGCAGCCACATGAATAAATGAACTGATGAAATGAAAATGAAAAGAATAATTTAGAACTGACTACGTTAAATGAGCTGGTTGGCACATTACTTTTCCTTTCATGTGAAAAGAAAATGATGAAAAGTAGCGAAGCGAATGATATCTTGCGCTTTTATGTATTGAATCATTATGTGAACTTCACCTGAGTGAGTTGGGTGTTGCAAACATGTGAAGTTATTAGGAGTTATAACCTGGTAGCAAGTTGCTTTTTGGAAAAAAATATTCCTTTAAAATCCATTATGATGCTAAGTTCATTGAACATGTACATTATTTACAGCCAAATTCGGTGGTGGTTTTTCATCTTATGTAAGCAACGACAACGATACAACTAACTGGTATATAAGTAGTAGGTTTTCTTGGTATACAAGTTGTTGCATGTAAAAAAAACAAATATAAGAAAAATACATTTTGTGTAAGGTACAATTTGAAATATGGCTACACTATTACTTTCACATAAACATTTTCAAAAGCTTTTTATTTGCTTTTTTTCTAGAACTTGGGGTTTTACTAATCTCTACTCCACAGCGTTTATTAGCTATGTACGAAAAATACAAAAACGATCATTTTTCAAAGGGTAAAGATTCACTTTCTGTGTAATGTTCTTTATTAGTTTAAAAGTTTAAAAGAAAGCAGTTTACGAGTAAAAATTTTTTGTAGTAAAACATTCATTTTCCGTTAAGTTCAATGAAAAGAAGTTAAGACAAGTTTTCTATTAACGTTTTAATAATATAATGACATGCCAAAGCTCTGATACAAATCGTTATACAGATATATGTACAAGTGTTTAAGATTGGTAAAACGTATTTAATGTGCTAACTGGCATAAAATGTAAAATTGCAGCAATTATTTGTGTGAGCTTTGCATGCGTGTCAATTTTTTGGATAATATTCTTTCTGAAAAGTTACGACTGCAGTTAATCAGACCCATCAATAGAGCTTTCTTGACTAATGAATGGTGAGCAAGACAGCTTTTTAGAAAACTGGAAAGCACGAAGCACCTGTGCTAAATGATTATGCTTGTCATTATGACTCAGATACACTGAGTAGATAACAAGAAAAATATTTTCCATTCTGCCAGAAAAATTATGCAAACTATCGAATAAAGAGAATTCACTAATGGAAGGCAGCATGGGAAGTACACAGGACAATTTTAAATTCTTTAGAATTTACTTGTAAACGTTAGCAATTCTATTACATCACACCAGAAAGGGAGGGAGAGACAACAGCGAACTTGAATAAATAAGCAATTATACATATTTCTACAAAAAGTATTTAGTTTCTACCTTAAAATTGTTTTCAAATTAGGCATAAAAGTACTTTTGCATTACAACTAATCTCTGGACACATTTCATTAATGTAGAAGCATGCCGAAGAACAAATATATTTTTCATCAAAGATTAACTTCAAAAGCATGAGGAACACAGAATGTGGCATTCCCTTTTTCAAAAGAAATCTCTGTATCCACTGTTCGCCAGAATATTTTATCAATTAGAAGTAGTAAAGGGGGAAAAGTGCGTAAGTCATCATCAGTGAGTTACATAAGCGAAATTGGGATAGACTCATTTATATTCTCTCCCAATTTTCTTCATCGCCATACAAGATAAACATAACAGTTAACTGCTGCTGGGTCGAAAGTATAAGTAGCCCCCCTGGAACTTTAAATAAACTGTTTTGTCCTTCATTTCATTTTTCTCTCTTGGCCTATTAATTTTCTTCAAACTAACAACTCAAGATCAAAACTGGAAACCTTGAATTAAAAGTAAAAGGTTATGAGAAACTTGAGTGTACTAAACGTACCTCTTATTTGATACTTTTTTTTAAACAAAAATACAGTCTCTAGACTCATACTAGTATAATCACTGAAATAACCATACAAAAAGTAAAATTATTTTTGTGTTGGTGCAGACAGAAATAAGATTCCATCATTCCATGTATCTCATTTGTATTCATAATTAGAGTTACTTTTATAATCGCCCCCAAGAACTTTTCTTTTTCATTTCAAGAAAGAAAAGCACGTATAACGGATTCGTACAGATTGTACAAAAGGTGATTTTAGCTAAATACAGAAGCTCTGTTTAAAGAATAAAAATGCTTACGGTTACGGTTTGTGTGTGTATATATTTGAACTAACTCATAGCAAATATAAAGCGTCTAAATAGCAAAATATGATTTTTTCAGTTATATAATGGTCATTCTCTTTATATTTACGTACTTCCAACATACATACATACATGTAAGGTAAAAAAAAGAAGAGCTTTGGCTTATGCCATAAAAGACAGACAATCAAGACATGGCAATAATATAAAGTTGTTCAAACTTTCTCTACATACAACCTACATACATTGTGATGTTACAAAAAAACTTTCAGCTTTCAATATGCCTCCCGAAGGACGTAAAGGATTATTTTGAATTGCAAAAGAAAATGTTTAAATAGGACCATTTTTACTAATTAAAACTGTATTCATTAGGGTGGTTAAATTAGCTGAATTCTCAAATGCATTAAGAAAGCAATCAAATTCTTTAATCCTTTGAGATGAATCAAATCATTTGCATTCACACGTTCCCTCTTAACTTTGTCACAGGTTGTTAATAATTTAAGCTGATTCAGAGAACCAGAAGACATTTTTTTCAAATTCTTTTCCATGATAATGTTTAAGCTTTTTTACGAATCGAATTAATAGTCATTGAAAAACATCAATGGTACGGTACATTATTGCGCGGTAGCTGAACTTTTCAAAGAAAGCGAACAGTAAAATTGGCGATGCCGAGATACGATAAGATGTCTAATGACAAAGGATTGTTCTTATTTTGGAAGACGACACGCCGGGGGAAGATGCTACTGTTGGATGTGCACTTCAAAAGTCAAAATATCCACCGTAAATCATTCCGAATTAATATTCTGAGAATAGAGACCGCACAATTGTTTGAGACGTCCTACCAGTCCATTTATGTAAAATAGAGGTGCTCAACTAAATGAAGTATGTTGTGCCATAATATTGTTTATCTATGGTTTTCAAATTGAGAATGTGTAGCATACATCTTGCCTATAAATTCACTGAAAAGATGATTCACAATACAAAGTGATCGTTTTAAGATAATGACTAGGGCGGCATACTACCGAAGAGGAGAGCAGGAAAATGAAATAATGATGAACTGCATGATGAATAACTTCTTTCATAAGCTTTTTTCTATACAGTACAGCAAAGCTACCAGCTACAGCTAGCAAAGACTTTACAAAATAATTATTCAGGCCTTGATTTGGAATTTGCCTGCCTATTTTCCACAAAATGAATGAGAACATTCTTCTGCATTGAATTTTTACATAAATACTTATTCAATACTACTGATAAAATGATAATTTTATGCATTAAGTTATAAATAGTATGAGTGCATGAAAGCGTAATTTTAAGTGCTAAATATAGTACCAACTTGGGTGTTAAATTAAATGTAAAAAGAAATTTGCTTCAAACATATAACAGCACAGCGTTTATGAAAAAATATGTACTTAGTTCTCCGAGATAAATGTGGCTTCCGTTCTGACTCTAACCATCAAGTACTCGATGTTGTTAAAATGTTACTGAAACGGGTTTCCAGGATGAAAACCGTTCTTAATACAATTGACAATCATTGTTTACACATCAATGCACGATGCATTGTCAGTTATGCTCTTCTAAAAGAAGTCACTAGTCAGATAGGTGACATCTCATTGTAAATTGTTAGTCCAAAAAGTCAAAGAGTAATACCATCACTATCACTATCCTGCATTATTCAAAGAGTAAACTTGTTTTTACTTGGGATTGGGATACATGATAGTTTTATTTTAACAAAGAAAAAGCTTGATATTATTTTCGTCTCAAAGCGGCTGTCACCAGAAGTGCAAGTGTGAAGCTGTGCCACGTTAATGCGTGCGTTCACACAAAGGTTTCATGAAATGTCATGGGTGGCGAGGTGATAATCGGATTGCGGTTACCCTATAAAAGGGCTGTCGTAATGTTCTGCCCAGTGAGAAAAATTGTAAGCGATTTGTTTGCTCTAATTCGTGAAATACAGGTAGCAAGAAATAGAAGCAGTACAAAGCGAATCCGCTTTCAATGAATAATAAACAAGTCGTTTCCTCAATGGGATTACCCCCAACACTCATTTCTACGTTTCCTCTTATGAATATTCATATTCATTTATTTTTGTACACAATTGTAACCACTAGACAATAAGTGGACTTGTACAAAGTACTATTCTGCTACTCGTAAATGCACAAAGTCTAAAAGTAATGACAGCACACACAAGAAGTTAGCATATTGAAAAGCAATCATGAATGAAATGAGAAGATATGCTTAAAAATATGAATTTAAATACATGCAGCAACTTCTGCTGGCTGGGTACTATGTAAATTCAATACAATTCGTTAAAAGAAGTGGGTGGTAAAAGTGGCACGAAAGAAGCTGAGAGTGCAACTGTTAACTTACAATTAAATCATTATTATGGACAGCTCAAACATTTACCGACAGACTAAATCGGATTAGTAATAATAAGTATCTACTTTTAGTACTACTACCTACAGTTCATAGTTTTATCTTAATTTATTCGTACCTATTGAAAATGCAACTTTCACTTTAATTGTGATTGTAATTTTTTAGCTTCCAATTACATGTCAGCGTGCATACATGTCAGGTAGTGAGTGTACTGAACCTCAAATAAATATATACTACTACTAAGAACCGAAATCGATTTCAAGGTTTTCAATTTTCATTGCATTGCAGAATTTCAGATAGCATAATGACATCGACTATCAAGTACGAATAACATCAAATTAAATTGAAAGGGATAACCGTCGTACCCAAGGTGGTGGACAATGCTGGTTTGAAAAGTTTTTCTTAAGGAAAATAAAAGTTGCATATAAAACTTGATCTCTTGAAAATATTCAAGGACCTCTTGGCGTATTTTTTGTCTGAAGGAGTTTATTTTCATACATTTTTACTGGTATTTCCCATTTCCCACGTTGGATTGGATGGTTTTATAGTCAAGACAAGACTATGTAAGTTTATTGCAGCAGCAGCAAACAGACTGCAGAGGTTCCAGAATAATTAATTTTGTGTTGTCGCAAAATTAAACTGAATACCTTTTTGCTACTTTTATGAAACTGCAATATTACCTTTAAGTTTAACAATCCCGTGCACGCCGGAACGTGCTTGGAAGGCACAGAGAGCAAATGCAAACCTAACTATTACCTATTAAAGCATCTCCTGGAAGATGCTGATGACAAGAGCACTCACCACCACCGACATCATGGCATGTACTTTTCTTTTCTTTTGGAACGGAATACATTATTGTTTGCATCCACTTATAGTCCCGCGAGGTAAGTCAAACATAAAATTACTCGAGAGTAGTCATAGTCAAGTGTCATCGTCATCGTCCTGCCTTGGCATTTGAATTTGAACATGAAGCAACGTCCTCTTCTTGACTGTAACGAGTTTTTGTAAAAAGGATGCAAGTAGAAAACAAAGCGCAATATAAACACATCACAAGGAAAGTATCCATTCCCTCTTCTCAGTCATTCACTCAATTCATCTAGTCAACAAGTCAACTCAACGAAAAGAGAACAACAATAGCAACAGCAGGCTATTATTATCTCTGTGTGTGTGTGCTCTCCTGTTGCTTCACATGCCAGTCAGCTTCTGTTACTCGATACGAGCAATATGCCAGCAAAATGAGAGTTGAATTTCATTGGTGAAAATGGGGAATTCAACTTTTGAGAAGTCAATATGTTTTGTACAAGCTTTACTACTCTGCTCATCCGACTGTTAACTAAAAGATAAACTTTTTGTTCTTTATGCGATTATTCGTCAGCGTTGCCTGCAACATCATCGTCAGGCTTATCATATAGTTGGCGCTTTCCACAATAAGCACAGCGTAAAAACCCAAATAGTATTATGTATGTTAAAGTAGCAGAAAGGATTTCAAGCGAAAATAATTTTAGCTGATTTTTTTCTTCTATATCAGTTTGACTTGACGTAGTCGCTGGATTTCATTATACAAAGTGCTTTTAGCTGTTTTTCTTACAAATCCTCATTATTAATATTGGGCCCTTGTCTTCTATACATCTAAAATAGTTCACATTTAAAATTAGTTTTCGTCTACCGAGGATATAAATGCGTACTTGCGTGCGTAATATAGTTTAAAGTAATTATAAGTTGTGTATACTCATGGGAGGTTAGTCACACACACACAGATACCAACCACGTCGATCAAAGTTGGGAAAATGAATAAGAGTGCGAGGAAAAGATATGCCGTAGCTTTTTTCCTCTTTTTATTTAGCCCTCAGAAATATTTCTAAATGTCCCACGGTTAATCCTTGCACAAACCGATATAAAAAGATTGAACACACATATAAGTACTGAGGTTGGAGTCAAGTGTAATCTTTTTGAGTGAGTTCCTTTTCATATACACTTTACTGATATGATATGTGTTAGCATTTTATAAAAGACGTTCCCTAAAATATCTGTGCAATACATGACAGCGTCTCGGTTGGTTCCTTTCTGACTGCCTCATATTTTCTTCAACTAATTCATATCAAAATGATTGACTGACAAGAGGTACACAAGAAAAAAGCAAGGTTCAAGAATTTCGTTATTGTCTAAAATCACTTGCACACTAAAATCAGTTCAGAAAAAGGGCATGGAAATCTGTTCAGTACAATATATGTACCATGCTTTGTAACTTGTAACATGAAAAAATCATTTGGAAGCTCAAATGTTAAGTTCATGGATAATCATTCTTCAAGAGTCAAAAAGTAGAGCAGAGTATACCTGAATGGCGTATACCATGAAAGTTTTCATTCAGCGCCTGACAACAAGTCTCCACCTCCCTCTCTCTCGATGTCAGTGTCAACGGTTAAGTTGCTCCTTGCTTTTCTGTAGTATATACTTTTTACTCACGTTAAAGTATAAGTCATGATATGATGATGATACCTTTATTGTGCTCGATGGATTACAGACTAAACTTAAGTAGTATCTCTTTAAATAGTTCAGATGCTTATTATTACTACCTACTAACAAGATCTTGATTATGGTTAAGTTGATGTTGACCTCCGTGATGCATGCTTTCACACATTATTGAGATTTGTATCGAAATACCTACACGTTTGAGACACAAAGATGAACGTTTGTTATGAATATTTCAGGACACATGGAAATGTTACATATTATGTTGAATAAATTTGTAGTCTAGCTGGAGTGAACCAACTAAAACTGAAACACACCTGAAAAATAATAATTTTAAACTCGTTTTGTTACACTTCTATTTCTCTTCTCTCCCCCTAATTCATTCACTTAACATGATCAAATCTTCAAATTTTTACATCGGGTATGGAGTGCAGAGTTAGATGGAAGGCACTTTCCGGTGTATAGTGAATGCTAAACTACGGTTAGGATCTATTTATTCCATATAATTCCATTTATTTATAAGTACCCACTTTTGTGTGCTATAATTAAAATTTTGTTCGAAATGTTTAAATTAAGTTTGAAACAATTCGATTATGATATGACCTTTATTCAGATCCAACAAATACGTATGTATGTAATGTAACAAATGTAACATTAAAGCGTTACTGGTAGACAGAGATAAAAAAAAAATTCCTAAGATCGTGTCTATTGTCTAAAATAATGTAAAACTTATGACAGTGTTAAAGATGAGAGAAGGCAGAGAGAGTGTGTGTCGTTGTGTTCTGTGCCTGTACAGATTGAAGTAACTAAATATTACTTCATAGTGATTTCGATTTTCACAATGCATAAATTTGAGAAATCAAGCTGGCTTTCGCAATCATTTAAATTTTCAAGCGTATTTTAAATATAAGATTTACTAAAGCTGTATAAATTTCTTCCAGAGATCACCTGCGCTGATGTCCTATCCTATTATAATTTCAAACCATATTAAACACACGGCAGTACGGGACACCCCCGCATTTTAACATAATACAAAATTGCACATATAAAATATTATGGAAAATGGAGACCCCTCTTTATCATCCCCAATGACAGTTAACTCGTCCCAATGAAACCGTTTTTGGAACAAACTAAACAAACGCTCATGACAGCACACATGTATCAAATAATCTGCAATTAAAATTAAAATTAAAAGCAAAATAAAATTATCTCCGCAGGTAGTTTCAAGCACATTTTTAGTGCATGCAATTATTTTAATGATGACTAATCCTATTTGCGTCATTATTACCCACATCTTTCCAATTTGCCTTCTGACTTACAATGACCCTTCCTGTATGAAAATTTCAATAAGATACAATGATACAACACAACAGCCTACAAAAATCCTTTGTCTTTTGAAGTAAAAAGCAAAGAACTCCCATATTGTGTTTGTGTGCTAATTACTCATTTACAAAAATGTCGTTTTGACTAGCTACGTGAGAACCCCGATGCTAAAGGAATACTTTAGAATGGATACATCGTGCCTTCCAAGTAATTAATCACGAAGATTTTAGACAGCTTTATGCAAACAAACCGTCCCCAAACGTCCAAATATAGATGGTGGGAGACTACAACACATAAACCTATTCATTTTATTTTTTACAAATGTACATGTCATGCTCATCATTCCGCCTTGCCTTGCCACTAAAATTTAATGCTTCAGCGAGCTAACTACCACTTAAAGTGCAAATCATGCGTTTTGTTTATTACTCATGTGTAATACATCATATCACGACGCAAATTTGCATCATAACAAAGCATAACCTGCCAAATGCCATCTCTAGTACTATTATCTTGCCATGTGCCAAGAGCAACTCTGTCTCCTAATGTTTACCAGCAATAATCCCAAAACGTTACAGCAAATATTACTATACACTATATCCACTATATACTCTGCAGATATCGTTGTACAGCTAGTTAAAAGTGTCATATATCATTAATCCTCGGTGAGGAGTTCCAACCATTTTCATCCTCCGTGAATAAATTGATGCGACACACGGTATCACCATTAACATACATACTACCATACCCTTATTATCTATAAAGCTATTTTTTTTGGCAATGTGTCATATCAATTTTGGAATAATCCAGACAAAAAATTTGTGCTCGTTACAAACTTATTTGAATATTTTTTGCTGAATTAGTCCACAACTAATGCCATCATCATTCATCAGCAACCAGGCAGATCATGATCTGTGCATGCATGAACTCTGCGGAAGAAGATTTTTAAGTTGATAGAGAAGAGCTAGAAACATGTAAGCTGTGCTATAATGAGCTTCCTTTCATACACGACTTGTTTTCGTCGTTTTCTTGTCGCCTGCCAGTGCCATCAAAGTGCAATGCAAATCACCTCTCAGAATTATAATATGACGAGCTTGACGATGACGACGAGGCGTTGAAGTAAGTCGCAGTCGTAAATTACTACGTTGAAAAAAGTTGTGAATCAATAAAATGATAGCATATTCTCACATACCCGCTTTTTGGAAACATTATTTCGAGGAGGTGGTTTGATTTTTAAACCCTATGTGCTACAATACTACGGATGATGTCTGGCTTCGACTGATTGGAAGTGAAACAAAACTAGAGCTCAGTCACGTCATTGCATTGCCAAACACGAACATCCGGTGAAATATTAAAACAGCGCAGGTTATGACAGAGATGTAAAACCGAACGGATTACAAACAGTATGTACTCCTTGACATCAACAGTAGAAGTTGTAATCCTCTTCCAAACTATATAACACGTATTGTATTCGTTTTATCTTTTCGTAGCATCGTATTATCGTATACAATTATCGTCAATCACCTACTCATGATCATGTAGTGTATCAAACCAAACCCGAGAAAGTATAAGTATGATGTAAAGTAAAAGAACGGAACGACAGGTGCTAGCCTGACATTGATATTTCGTATTTGCGCAGTGACTAAATATGTGTCAAAGATAATGACAATTGCATTTCAAAATTTGTAATATCTACTTAAGGGAGCCCTCACATCCCTACGAGGTTGAACTCTGGACTCTGAGGTGGTTTTTGATGGTTTTCTTATAAACCA
>JAQFZG010004320.1:0-11965 GCA_034695465.1 Entomobrya nicoleti
TTCCCTCTTTTCCCTTCCTTCCCTCTTTTCCCTTCCTTCCCTCTTTTCCCTTCCTTCCCTCTTTTCCCTTCCTTCCCCTTTTCCCTTCCTTCCCTCTTTTTCCTTCCTTCCCCTCTTTCCCCTTCCTTCCCTCTTTTCCCTTCCCTTTTCTTCCCCCTTCGTCAGTAGGAGAAATTTTGGCTTCGCCTTCGGCGGACCCAAAATTTCCCTGTATCCAGGATACCAGGATACCGAGTTTTTTGCAGGCATGCATCCGACTAATCGACCAAAATCTGTTAACGAAAAAAATGACAAGAAAATGACAACAGTTGACAGTAACAACACATATTTATGTCTTTCATCCCCAACAAAAAACAAGTATACATCGTTGACATCGTTTGTTGCACGTTTTCACTCATCTTATTTCATAACGTCCATTAATCTCATTTCATTAGGATGAATACAACATACAACCTTACGTCATATTACATCACATCCCATCACAAGCTCCACTACTACAAATCGTATATTTTCTTCTCCACGCAAAACACAAAGCATATAATCTACTTCTCTGCCATAAGCCATAACCCACCTTTAATTTCCCATAACAAATGCATACATTACATCCATTCTATACACTACACCACAATCATTAAACCCAAAGCAGCCGTTTCCATTTCGACCAAACTTTTTTTTTCTTCATCAGAAAATTTTTCCCTTCTTTCCACTGAAAAGGTATAATAAAAAGTGAAATTAAGCATACATACCTCTCAAACCCTATGCACATTTTGCACAGCTACCTTGATCACTCTTATACATATTTCCTCCGTGCTAATGAAATATATAGTTTTGGATGGTTCTGTGATGACTACACGACGACGTGTGTGCTTACACACAGATTGTTTTTCAAGAGAACTGGAGGATTTACGGTTGCATGCACACTTCCCATTGCCATCATCATTTTCATTGTAGTCTTAGTCGTCGTGTTTTTATGTCGAAAATAAAAGAATGGCTATTAAATCACCAAAAAACTTTTGCTCTTCTAAACAATATGGCTTGATGGTATGGCATACACATTCTCTGCTTGTTCATCAATGACTGCACTTTTATTGCATTTCCTTCTACCTTTTTGAACAATTTTCTAAGTTTGTCAAGTTGGTATGGTATGTTACGTTACGTGGAAACGTGACACTTACTTGCACACACTTTTATGTCAGAACAGACGGATGAGCTTGACGTTGAGTATGACAAGATGTATCATAAAAAGTAAACTTGATACGATGTTCAAGTTTTTGACAACGTTTTCATCATCATCTTGTCTCACGATTAACATGACAACACTGTGCACACATCAAAGTTTTTTTACATGATGTACAACAACCATGTTTTAATGTTTTAACTCCTACTGCGTGGGTGGAATGGATGAAGGGAAATTTTATATCTGTCTGGAAAAAAAACTTCACTGGATAAATAGTCAAGCTTGTAAGGCAAGCTATTACTGTTTCCGGTTTTCCAGTAAGTTTTTATGATGACGATGTCTAGGAAAACGACAAATAGTAAAAATGTCTATAAAATTTGTGTAATATTTTTGGTGTAGCATCTTTTATTACTCATGTTACATCACAAATTTCGTCGTAAATCTACACAGTCATCAGTCAAGTCAACTATATATATTTACTGGAGACGTTTAAAGGTCATCATTAAAAATAAAATGCAGTAGGTTTTTTGGCTGTGACAGTGACGAATTCCAAGTGAAATAAACAAAGTTAACGATGTCAATGGCGACACGAAAAAACAGTTACAAAATTTTATATGGGAAAGGAGAATAACAGGTGGGGCTTCAAATAAAGGAAATAATAGAGAGTGCGTCAAAATGCATTTAGTTTGGAGATACGTATTAAAGGCTATATCCGATTCCGGTAAAGAGTCAGAAAAAAATGATTCATTCGAACGAAGTTCAGAAAGTTCGTTTTGCTGTTTTACGAGTTTTTAGACTGACAGGAAACGTTTGAAAGTTTTTATGTAAAAGTTTTACTGGTTGGGTTGGTGTTCGTTAACAAAATAGAAGCTAAAGAGTAAGCGATGTAAGATTATAGCAAATGATTTAATGTTTTGATATGCACGAAGTCTTTTTTACGGTTTGATTAAAGATTAAAACAGTTTAGGTGGAATAAATGGTGCAAGATTTTTTTAATGAGTGGAGTTTTTTTCTGGGGAAGTAAAATGCCTCATTAGTGAATTAACATAGGGCTCATTAAATGAGTCAAGTCAACCTAACCATTTCTTATGAAAATATTGAAAAAATAGAATAAGATGCACAATGAATAACGTTAGCATGGCATTTATTCTCAGAATAAATATAATTTAAAGTGTGCATTCGATATAGCTTTGTTTTATTTCAGTTTTGATTTCAAGGTTTGAATTACAACCCATCTTTGAAAAGTTTTCTCCAGAGAAAAAAAAATAAGTGGAAAGAAGAGCACGTGGAGCAACATGATATCCAGTTTTAAAAGAATTCCAACTGAGTAGCAACAAGATAAAACCTTGCTTGACTTTTTTAAATTTACTAAAGTGTTAAACATTTACGACCCAGTTCACACATCATACATGGTTCGTTGAACAATTACATGAAGATGAGCATTGTTGATTGTAAGCAGCAGTAAGATATATATTTCTCGTGCTGATTTCTTGATTATTTATTATTACAGGATGAGCTGCTGTAAATGTCAGCTAGACAGAAAGGGTGTCACTTCTATGTACTGTGCGTAAGCTCATGATCATCAGATACCACTGTATAATTTAAGGTACTATGCAACATTTAAAAACAAGAGTAGAAATTACAGGGCATTGTTTTTCATTGTTAAACTTTTCAAGTGGAGTTTTGTATCACGATTTCGACAGTGCTGAGCATTTTGTATGAACAATTTTATTACTTATTTTTTGCTTCTAGTTTTCATTGGCTTTATCAAATAGCCAACACATGACCACGTGCAAAACAATATAAGAAATGTATACAAGTTTGAATTTTTTGGTTTAACATTCGATTTAATTTTTTTGCAATTTTTTTTAAACTTACAAATATTTTGCTAAAAAATTCTCATTTAAAATGGTTAAATACAAAAAAACCTTAAACGACGTATTATTTACATTGACACCAAAAAAACTTGTCATATTTACCCAAGGTTAACTAGTCGGCTTGCACTTCCATTCAAACAAACTATACGATTGCGTGAGCAAATATATCGTTTTGTACAAACCGTATCTCTACACAAAATCTACGCACACGTTTCTTTTTTTCTCCTGAGTACATATTACCTAATGCAATATTTATGCACGTTTTTACGTTTTACCTACCCAACCAACTTACCACGCAATCCCAACCAAACCAATTCACTGTTGCATTTCTCAGAGGAAACGGTAAAAAAATAGAAACCCAAAAGGAAAGACAGGAAATTAATGGGTTTGAAAGGAAAGGTGGAACACACAAAACACGTCAACAATGCATTAGCTCGAGTGACTCATCAGCTTTTCTAGTGCTTCTTCTTCCGAACTTAACTTGTATCCACCCTTTCCTTAATTTCTTTTAGTCAAAAGAAATACATTTTTTCGAGTTAGGTCATCAGGTAAAAATTTGCTTCCTTTTTAACAAAACGTGTCATTAGAGCGAAAATTCCCGGGTCATTTATTTCAACTTTTTCTTTGAAGTGCAGTTCCACAGGAAGTGTGGCGTAACTTATGTAATTCTCTGTATTTTCATTCATTTCGAAATTCGAAATAGTCCACTTGATTTAGAAAACTTACTAGTAGTTCACTCTAATTGACTGTAACCCTTTTCCATAGTTTTCCTTTGTGACTTGGACTGCAATGAATATGTAATTTAAGTTCATTTGACTACGTCACCTCCAGCTGTGGTGATTTATAAAGTGATCCCACACCATGAAGGAAAAACAAGAGGGTGAACTTATATTTTACATGAGTAATCCTTCAAACAAAATAGATATATTTGAAATATCTTAATCAACTTTTGTCTGTCTGCGTGAAAAAAGGAATCAGTTGGGAATAGTGACAATGTTCACACCTAAATCTCTCGAATTTATTATTAGTCAGGATTTTCGTTTCAGAGTGTGTCCTTCCTTCCTTTCGTATTATCAAACACGCTTTGTCGATTTTACTTATGGTATATATTTTATGAGCCTTATATTTTATGATATGATGACTTGATGAAATCGAAAAATCGATGCATGTTGAAAAAAAGATGCAGTTTTAGAGATGCAATATATTTTCAACGGAGAATATTGCTATTTTTATGTTTTATTATAATTTATTTGTGGAACGGGAAACATATGGTGGTCTGGAGGAGTTGGGTATAAAATATATGTTATTACATTTTCTTTTTGATGTTGTGAAAATGAAATGGATTTTATATCAGGGTCCCAAGTGTAATTTAT
Organism: Entomobrya nicoleti; assembly: GCA_034695465.1. Classification (NCBI taxonomy): domain Eukaryota; kingdom Metazoa; phylum Arthropoda; class Collembola; order Entomobryomorpha; family Entomobryidae; genus Entomobrya; species Entomobrya nicoleti. Next base: position 4,428 of record JAQFZG010004320.1, read on the forward strand.
AGTGGGATGAAAATGAGATCCCTGGTGTGTACGTTGGAAGTAGACTGGATTTACAAAAAGAGTATTGTTGCCTATCAGACATATTACATTATTATTTGGGTTATAAATACATACCGAGGAAAATAAAAGGTTTGATGATAGTGAATAGTGAGTAATAGCGTATAAAAATGTATGAATATTTTGGTTGAAAAGAGCAAAGGAGCCGACTAGGCTTTTGGGTTGTTGGGTTTGGGAAAGTAATTCTGTTAATTTCGTAATGGATTGAGTCTAGACCAAAATAAAATGGTACATATTTTATAACAATATGTTGTAATAAAACGTATTTAGCAAATTAAATGAACAAATCTAACGTTTCGACAATATTTTAAGGTCAGTGACCTGGATTTTTTAGGATTGTAAAACGAATGGTTAAAATTGAGCCTAAAATTAGGTAACTTTAACCATTTATGTTAATGTTGGAAATAATACATTTGAATAGTTTTCAACTAACTTCAAGACTGGCATGTTGAAAACATCTTGTGGTAAAGTTGGCATACTTTCTGGACATATGCGGGTAGAATTTTTGCACAATGTCCTGGAATCGATTTGAGATGTTTTGGTTGTAAAAATTGGGAAATGTACACAAACCAGAAGTACTGACTGGCTGACCGAAAAAAATGTAGTGAAAAGCTGAATCGATTATAGAACTAGAGCATGGAGTGAAAGAAAAGTCGTTTACTTTCTTGAAGAACACCTGAACCAAAGTTTAGGCCAAGAAAAAAAAGTTGGTACGACTTTTTATTCTCTTGGCAGATAAAAAGATAGAAGTAGGTTGTTTGTAGTATGGAGTTTAGAAGGGAAATGATTAGATTTGCATGTGAAAGTTGTATGTGAAGTAAATAATGTAGGGAAAGTAGAAATTGAGTTTAAGAGCAAAGAGTGTAGTGTAGTGAATAGGTAGCAAGATAGCTAATATAAGAGGGAAAATGAGTCATCGATCGATTTTCGACTGAATAGGTTTTCTGGTCGGTATTTTCTTTCAGAATGGCAGAAGTGAAAGTCTGTTTGGTTTCTTTCTGGTGGTCTTGTAACTTACAATTTTACTGGACACTGATAGAATACCAAATAAACACTACGAATCGATCGACGAAATTATATATAAAAAAGCTTTTAACCATGTAATTATTACAAATGACCAATGTAAAATTTGAAGTAACAAAAGTTTGTATGGATCTAATCGAATTGAGCTCAATAAATTCTCCTTTAAAAAACGTGCTACTATTTTAGAATGAATAGAAGTGCTATTATGTAATGTCTTTTGTAAAAATGTGAGAAGATGAATACGTTTTTTCGGTCATTTAAAATACATGGTTAGTAGCAAATGAAATACAGTACAATATAAAGCAAAAATTAAAAGAGGGGAGCTTATGTAGCTGGTGGAATGAAAAATTGATGTTAGAGTTAAATGAAAGTTTTTAATAAAAATGAATGGAATTGAATACAATAAACGTTTTGTATTTTTATGTGCACGCGTTAGATTTTTTTTTGTAAGTAGTGTTGTGGGTCATGGATTATTCAACAAATGCGATACAAATGCAGCCTATTACATTTTAAAATTTATTACTTTTCTTGCATTGAAATTAAATGAAAAATAAGTTTTATTGCTCTTTTAGGGTACAAGGTACAATAGAAGAAAAAAAAGTGTGGAGCTAGCATAAAATTTATTTATGGCGAGGGGCTAAAAAATAATAAATTAGAAGCCTTTTGTAAAAAATGTTCATTTTGTGTAATTATTTCAACAGCTTTCTATCTTCTTTCATATTACTACTAAATATAAACAAGGTAAATGGGTTGATGGTTTGGAAATGATCAGTTAAGTTATCGGGAATGCAAATGAAGAGAAAGCAAATCACAGATACACTAGTTTAATCTATATTTAATTTTAAGCTTCACTTTTCTAAACTTTTTAGCAATAAATATTTTACGAATTGTGCTTAAACTGTAAAAATATAGCATTATAATACCACGTCCAATGTACAGTCTACACTCTAAAAAACTCCGCAAAATCGAAACGAGAGTCCCAACTCCCCAAATAACAAAAACAACCAAAATATTTCCACTCATGTTTGGTTTCGAAGGAAGTTGTGGTTCGTTTCCTATCCGAATCTGGGTTCGATTAACAAAACTTGTCCACCAGTCGAAAACACCTGACGAAAAAACACCTGATATTTTTCTGAAAACATGCTCTGGTACTAAACCTTCAATATGAAAACTCATGCTTGTTGTTCTATACGACTGTAGTCCAACGTCGTAATGAATTCCCTGTTTTCTCAAAGACCAAAGCGTTTTATAAGCCATGACCTCTGGTAACAACCATGCCACATTTGAACAATTGATCATAGAGTTATAAACTACTCTATCTTGTATTTGCCAATAAAAAATTCTAACTTGCTCGAAATATTGAGACGATTTGTAAAATATATTTCGAAATAAATTGAACATTACTGGATGAGGTTGGATAAACATTGTTAACATTTCATCATTTGAAACCCAATCTGGCACTGGCAAATCATCCGTACCCTTTACTTCCGATATAGCTGTTAAATAGTTTCCCTTATCGTCAACTGCATGTATGGTATCCATATCAAAGTACTTTTTATAACTTGGGTCCTTATAAAATATAGTATCTACTAGTAAATCTTCCATATAATGAGTTTCAGCATCTTTTCTAGTTATATGATCAGTTCTACTATAAAATGTGAAATTATGATTAAATAACTCACTAAATTGTTGATAAGGTATTCGTTGTCTTGGTGTAACAATATTGTAAACATTAGTGCTTTTGTAGGCATTACTAAGTACTAGGCCTGCAAGAAGGGTACCTGCAACTATATATCTTAAATGTGCAGAATTACTAAAGCTTGGTGGAAATGGGTCACCTTGCTCAACAAGAACTTTGACAAGATACAAAAGTTTATCTCCAGATGCTTGTAAAAATGCAAGATTTCGCTTTCCAGTAACATGTATAATGCCAAGTATAAGAGTTATTATAGTTATTAGTATACATATCCAAGTATAGTTATCGAACACAATTATCATTTCAGTAAATAAATAGGGTTCTATACCTTGGGATCCACAACTTATAAATCAAAGTGCACTTAATTGATGTGCAATTCTAAATGCTTCACCAGAAGTGGAAAGATAAGCTTCATATTTCCTAACAGACCAATATATTGTAAATGTATGTTTTTCCTCCAGGTCAGTTAAGGAATTTAAAATTAGCTGGAATGTGTAGTTGCCCATGATGGATGCTATAACAAATCCATTTGCCTTTAAAATTTTCTCTAGTTCGTCTCTACTGTTTTGCATGGATTTTAATAGGCCACCTATTCTGTGGTCATTTTGATCTTTCATGGTTTGAATATATTTGAAGGTGTCCGTTAAAAACCTTTGGTTTTTTGAGGGTAGGTTGTTTATATGAACAACCCAATGAAGTAAGGTTTGTGTGTTAAGGGATCCCATTTTAGTGACATAACTCTGAGATAACATAGGTATATCAAGGTTAATTCTTTGAATATTCATTTTACAATCATTGCATTGTTTTAACACGTAAATTGATGTTATTAGGCATTTAGTACCTAAAATCACCACTGGGGTAGTACAAGAAACTAAACCAATTAGTACTAATTCGTTTACGATCTTGTAGTTTCGTACTTTACGCAGTGCATAGTTTTCCTTTTTGAAAAACTTATAAATGACTTCTTGTTTATCGATACTGATTTCTTCAAAATTTAGAACAATATTGATTGGTGAAATTGAACTGGGTGGAAAACTGTATAGAATTGACTGTACAGATCTGGTAGCCTCCTTGTTTCGAAATATCTGAGTGTATTTTAGCAATTCTGATATATACGAAGGTTTAAATAAGTCCACTTGAACTTCACAATTCCAAGGTTTGCTCAAACTTGAAAATTTGCTTAAGTCTAATGCAGCACAGTAATCAAAATTACTGGAAATAAGTATGATTGGAGCATATAGCGCAGATAATGGGCATGGATAAGTTATTTCTTGTTTTGTTGTTGAAAAGTTTTGTGTGAAGGATTTAGTTCCTGAAGGCACCCAAACTATTTCATTCTGTTCATTTTGATACGCTATATGTTTGATGTCATCTTTTATAAAAAGGGAGGCTAATACAAGTTTCTTTAGTATTATTGGAGTGTGGTCGGATGGCTTAATGTTTACTCCACGAAAATTTTCTAATACAATTAGACACTTGTCGTTACCAAATTTGTCTAAAATAGAATTTAAGTTGTTGATCGATGAGAAAAACTTGTCTGGAATTTCTTTTAGGTAGGATTTGCTTATGTGAGGAAAATGTCCACGTATTATTTGAAAGATGTCTGCTTCTGATAGAAACTCAAAATTCTTTAGGTTAATGTGAAAATTTGTTTTCAGATGAACTGATTTCAAATGAACTGATTTCAGAAAGAAGGTGAAGATACACCAAGAAGTAAAATATTTTAAGAGCGGGATTTGTGACATGACTTTAATAGAAATTGACTCGGATTTGAAACAACATGACAACGTCGACATTTAATTTACGGTTTAAAGAAACGATCGTTAAGTTCAAAACCAATTGAATTGAATTGAATTGTAGTATAGGTAAAGCCCATGCTACCAACGAACGTATTGATCTCTATAGACGCGTGCGAAATAAACTACTTATACAACCAACCAATTAATCTTACGATTGGTTTTTTAATAAATTTCCTCTCAAATGGAATTTTAATTTACTAAGGAGACTATCGAATTGATTAGATTCGACAGTAACGAATTAATCATGAAAAGCTACAACACAAGCCCTATACCTGTGGTATCATGTCCCATGATACCCCTATCATCAGAAGCGGCTTTCGATCGAGAAAGTGCATCTCTCTCTCTGGCTCCAGCCAATGGCAGTCTGCCACCGCCCCCGCATGCAATGCGGAAAAGGATGATGCAAGCGAGATCCCACTTGCCACCATCTCACTCTCAATCTGTCAATCATTCTCATTCATTCTAACATTATCTGTCATGTAAATGTGTGCTGAATAAATATAATATAAAGTTAACTGTCGCTTTCGAACCTCTCTCATCATCACATCATTGCTTCCTAGCATTACGTGACATAGCAATACCTACAAATACCTATTGTCGTATAAAAATATAGAAGGTATGATTAGGGCTATTAATATGCAAAAGTTATAAATCTGATGCTCTCTCTGATATTTTCAAGTATTATTGCTTTATTCGCTATAATGGAATTTTTAACTAAGCGCGTGTAATTCACGAGTATATTGGTCCCAACTTATACATTAATATAGACTCCAGTTTAACTCCAAAACCAATTTTTATTTTTTAATTGCACTGATAGGTTTCAGTTCACCCATATAAAAATTTCTCCGTTCTATAAATCACATAAATATTCTTCTGACAACCATGCAGCAGTAAAATATTCGGGAAAGTTAAGGTATATTTCAACTGCTAGTATTTATTTTAAAAAAAATCTATTTAAAATTTTCAAAATAAGGTAATATTGGCAACTCAATCTTAGTTAGTTAGCATTATGGTTAAAATTTCAGTTTTCAAAAACAAGTTGCCATTAATCCAAAAAACTCAACATTTCCTTTGTCTCCCAAATATATGGTAACCTAACCAAACACAGGAGCAAATCCCATGGCTAAGGTACACGTGTATATACAGTTGGTTCTAACGCTAATAACTCGATCTCTTTTTAGTTGAGTTACATAAGGAAAAGTAAACACAGTAATAACCGCTATTTCTTTCTTCCTTCCCAGAAACAACTTCTTCGCTCCCCATTTCACTACACTCGGATTTTTATTGCATTGTGACCTTGGGATTTGGATTGCATTTTTATTGGAGACAGACGTGCATTTTCCCCAAGAAACTAAGGAAAGAAAGTGTTCAAGAAAATGAAAATGCTATTATTACAGCAAATAAAAAGAAAAAAAACACAGAAATTTTCTCTCAAGGAAATAATTCTATAGTGGATGCTGCTGCATTACTTCCTATCATCTTAAAGACGTTGTCCATTTTAGCTCATATAATAAAACCTTTATCCATCCAGGGGAGAAAAAAACGAACAAACTCATATATGTGACGACCTTACAACATATTATTATTATTTTATTGACCACGGTTGCACGAGCAGGATTACTGTAGCATCCAGAAGCATTGCACTCAGAAATACATACGTGTTTTCATACAAACACATATACATTTTTTATGTCTGGATTTCTGGACAAGGCTGATAAAATGATCTTTTTTATTTCAAAGGAAATAAAACGACTTGAGAGACTAGTGGGTGGCAAAAATACAGAGATGCTTGACTTGACTTTGTCGTGAATTGGGTTGACTTGGGTGCCGTCGCCCATTTTTTTACCCGTTTTTTACTTACCTTTTTATTCTTAAACTGTTATTTCTCTACCAAGAAGACAGACAGAGAAAGTCAATATTTGGTTTTCTACTTTAACGCCTTATTTTTTACTCTCTACACTTATTTCGCTGCAGTAATCCTCCAATTGGTATTCTAACCCAGGCTTTTAAAACCCGTGTGTGTGTGTATATTTGTATTGGAGAGTATATTGCTCTATTATCCAATTAGTGTAGCATACCAAATATAATCGTTTTTTCATTGACATTCCAGTATTGTCGCCAGAGAGTACAAAATAAAAACGTGTGAAAAGTTCAAGACCATATGTTTGACTTTTTTGGCGACATATCACCACGTGTAAAACATTTAAAACGAATTATTATTCTAAGAAAGTTCATATAAATGCAGCTGTCAACGTTTCCCATACATTTAGGAACATGGCTTTAATTTCATTTGAATTCGAATCCATGGTGGTTGGTATGTTTATTTATATGTCATTTATTTCTTTTAATTGTTGAAGACGTCATTACCATCCTAATGTCTTTTTTTGCTTACGTTAGCTTTGCTTAGCAAACATAATAAATATAAGCATATATCTTATTCTATCATCAGCACTAGTCCAAAACAAAAAAGTGCATCTAAACTGCATTTTCGAGTTGGAATACAAAAAAAGGAAGAAGACAGGGGAAGATTCTCATCAAGCAGAACTAACTAGTTCTTTTTTCCAAAAGACTTATCTTCCATCCCATTATTCTTTTAAGCACTTGTGTCTCTCTTTTTGTGTTGGAAAAGTCCTCTTGTCTTTTTGACTTGAGTTGACATTGCACTTGCACTTGCCTATTCATTCTTTTAGGATAAAGCTCTGTTTTGTGATTATCATTTGGTCGGTTAGTTCGCAAGTCAAGCTAATCTGGTAATCACAAGACAGTAGCAGTATTTTCCACGCTTTTCTAAAACAGCTTCTCGAATACAGAGTTTCTGCATCTGTTATACAAGTAAAGTTAAAGATAAAACTGCTGCTGCATCAGCTTTTATCTGGATGTTATATTTGGTTGGATAAATACATAAGGGCATTGCTCTTATATTTGAGCAATCGATAAAATGCACTCGAAATATTCAAGAAGAG